>VKOC01007674.1:0-22722 GCA_009364415.1 Spea multiplicata | reverse complement strand
CTGTACAATGTGTGTTATTATTATTTATATATCGCCGCCATACTCCGCATCGCTGTACAATGTGTGTTATTATTATTTATATATCGCCGTCATACTCCGCAGCGCTGTACAATGTGTGTTGTTATTATTTATATATCGCCGTCATACTCCGCAGTGCTGTACAATGTGTGTTATTATTTATATATCGCCATCATACTCCGCAGCGCTGTACAATATGAATGTTAACTTGCACCTCTCGCTGCTCTGGCCAAGATCTTCCTTCCTATCAGCGGCTCCTCTCCGCCTTTGGAAGTTTCCTCTTAGCCTTGGAGTGTTGGGAAGACAGAGCTCCCTCTCCCTCGTAGGCGAAGCCGCCATGAAACACGATGTAGAATATAAAATAATGGCCTTGGTTGCGTTCAGCGTCCCGTGGCCGTGAGGCTTGTGGTCCGCGTGTCCTCTTGTTGAGTTCGGTTTATCGGAACCTGTTCCCTCCTCGCTGTAGGATGGCCGTGGCTTTGGCATCGGTGAGCTGGTCTGGGGGAAGCTGCGAGGGTTCTCTTGGTGGCCAGGCCGGATCGTGTCCTGGTGGATGACGGGAAGGAGCCGCGCAGCAGAAGGAACCAGATGGGTCATGTGGTTCGGGGACGGCAAGTTTTCAGTGGTAAGTTTTACCATAATGATTCACATAAAATGTGCATGGATTCATTCCCTGTATTCACCACTTCTCCTGGAAGGCTGTTCCTCCTAACTACCACCTCCTCGGTTGTTACATTGTTTACATGTTCTTTCCCCAGGTTTGTGTTGAGAAGCTGATGCCCCTCAGTTCCTTTGCTACCACGTTCCACCAGGCCACATACAACAAGCAGCCCATGTACAGGAAAGCCATCTACGAGGTCCTGCAGGTACCGCGCCGCCCGGACGGGCTCAATGCTTTCACACACATTATATCTGCTAAAATAGATGATATCGCGGGGTGGGGGGGTACTGGACCCAGAGATGTTATTGACCAGGCCAGGACTCCGGGAATGAGGCAGAATGTGCTATGGCCTAGGGGTCAGTAAATGGTGTTTATTTGACTACTGTACGCGCGACGTGGGTGTAACGCCTCATTCTGTCCTGCAGGTGGCGAGCACGAGAGCCAGAAAGGTTTTCCCATCATGCCCCGAGAATGACGAGTCGGACACTTCGAAAGCCGTGGAAATTCAGAACAAGCAGATGATAGAATGGGCGCTGGGGGGATTCCAGCCGTCCGGCCCCAAGGGCCTGGAGCCCCCAGAAGGTAAGCTAAAGGAATGTCAGAGCCCCATGTGGAATCATTCTGCGTGTGCATTTATTATAAATATAATACTCTGTATGTCGTCATGGCAAACTTCACATTCCCATATCTGCAACGATACTTTCTGAGCTGCACTTTTATGTTTGGATCGGTGTGTAATTTGCCCCCTCGCCCTTGCCAGCCTCTGAACTGAGATTGTACCGTGTGGCACCAGCAGGGGACAGCTTCTCGGTGGTCCCTGCCGTGGCAAGGCCCATGCACACTAGTGGGGGAATTTGTATTTTGTGTCCAAAATCTCTTGTTTTTTCTCAGAGGAACGAAACCCGTACAAAGAAGTTTACCCAGAAATGTGGGTGGAGCCTGAAGCCGCCGCCTACGCCCCACCCCCTCCGGCCAAGAAACCCCGCAAAAGCACAGAGAAACCTAAGGTCAAGGAGATCATCGATGAGCGCACCCGAGGTACGTCGCGGGGGGGAACGCTATGAGGATCCCTGGAGATATGAGTGTCAGTTTCTGGGGTTCGTTTGGTTTATTGTAGAGCCACAGTTAGGGCCCTTTAGCGTTTGCTGCGAGCAGCCGGAGTCCCGGCGTTGTATGACCCCGCGATGGCCGATCCCCCCCCTAACGCTTACCCTGTGTTTGCAGAGAGACTGGTCTACGACGTGAGGCAGAAATGCAGAAACATTGAAGGTGAGTTACCCAGGGGAAACGTTGGCGCTCCGTGTCTGTCCGCATGCGGACGCAGCCTGGTAAACACGGGCCTGGCGTGTCATTGCGACACGTGTTGTGTTTGTAAAAAAGGTTGTTAAGGTTGCGGGCACTGCCTCTAATATAACATCGTGTCGCCATTGGAGAAGCTGCTCCGTGGTGGGCTCCTGACCGGCTCTATAGGGAACCCAGGATATCAGGGGTTCCTCACAGAACACGGACGAGAAGCCCCCGGGGACGGAGGACGTCTGATAACCGGACGCTGGTTATTTTACACCCACAATGCGGCAGCCTGTATCCCCTCTTATTGGTGCGATGGTTTCATCAGCCAGGTGTAAGAGCTCTCTGCATAATTATCCTCCGTCTCCCCTCAGATATCTGCATTTCCTGCGGCAGTTTGAATGTCACCCTGGAACATCCCCTGTTTATTGGGGGCATGTGCCAAAGTTGCAAGGTATGTTCACCAGAGTCAGGCTGTGGGGGGGTCACTGCTTCGTGTCAGGCTGTGTGTGTGGGGTCACTGCTTGGTGTCATGCTGTGGGGGATCACTGCTTGGTGTCTGGCTGTGTGTGGGGGGTCACTGCTCAGGGTCAGGCTGTGTGTGTGGGGGTTCACTGATGCAGGGTCAAGGTCCTGTGTGTGTGGGGGGTCCAACTGATCAAGTGGTCAGGCTTGTGTGTGGTGGGGGTCACGTGCTAGGGGTCAGGCTGTGTGGGGGGGTCACTGCTCAGGGTGCCGGCTGTGTGTTGGGGGGTCACTGCTAAGGGTCCAGGCTGGGGGGTCACTGTCGGGTCAAGGCTGTGTGTGTGGGGGTCACTGATCAGGGTCAGGTGTGTGTGTGGGGGTCACTTGCTAGGGGTCAAGGCGGTGTGTGGGGGTCACTGCTAGGGGTCAGGCCTGTGTTGGGGGGGTCACTGCTCAGCGGGTCGAGGCTGTGTGTGGGGGGGTCACTGCTCAGGTCAGGCTGTGTGTGGGGGGGTCACTGCTCAGGGTCAGGCAGTTGTGGGGGGGTCACTGCCAGGGTCAGGCTGTGTGTGGGGGGGTCACTGCTCCAGGGTCAGGCTGTGTGTGGGGGGGTCATGCTCCAGAGGTCATGGGGGGGGCTGTGTGTGGGGGGGGGGTCACTGCTCAGGGTCAGGCTGTGTGTGTGGGGGGGTCACTGCTTGGTGTCAGGCTGTGTGTGGGCGCCGGGCGATACGAATTGCACATTCCTGCGCTAGACCCCAAATATAGGCCGCACTTTTCCCCCCCACTTTAAAGATATTACCGTATTTGCCTGAATATAGGCCGCACTTTTCCCCCCCACTTTAAAGACTTAAAGTGGGGGGGGGAGTGCGGCCTATATTCAGGCAAATACGGTAATATCTTCCGCCAGCGTTAATTGACTCCTTTCCCTATCTGCTGAGAATAAAACAAGAGAATTATGGTACAATTTAACCCCTTTACTGCCATCCCTGTGTAATAAATAAATTGATCCTATGCCGTATCCGGTGACCGGGGAGGGAAGGGGCAGGTATTTTACCTGTAAAGCCTCCTGACACCTTCTCTGTCTTTCGGCAGAACTGCTTCCTGGAGTGCGCGTATCAGTACGATGACGACGGATACCAGTCCTACTGCACCATATGCTGCGGCGGGCGCGAGGTGCTGATGTGTGGCAATAATAACTGCTGCAGGTGAGAATGATTCAATGAATGCCTTTTGCACCAATTCAGATGGCGCATGAGATGGCTGCTGTACCAGAGAGCATTTTACAGACGTGTGACATGTTGGAGGAGGGGGCACAGCTTCTGCTGGGTTGTCGGCGTTGGCACCTCTCTGGGGTGCCATCGTGTGAAGCCGTTCAGCTGTGGCCATTACCGATAATCCTGTATATTTTCCAGGAGCACGTCTCCCTCCTAATAAACTCATTACAAACTTTTTTAGCCATTTCTATGTAGTGATATATTACATTTTCTTGTAAGGGTAGAGTAGGAGCTTGGATGCGCCGTTGAACCACTCGGTAACCGTTGCTCCTCGTCGTTAGGCTGTGGTGACTTGTGCTTCCGTACCCAGAAAAGTTCTACTGGGGCAGGGAGCGGAGTTTGTGGCGCTTCTTCTACACACACAGCCCATTAATGAGTTGGTTAATGTGGGCCGGGGTTGGTGTGATGGGAGGTTGGATTTGAATGAGCTCTCTGCTCCCTTTCTAGGTGCTTCTGCGTGGAATGCGTGGACTTGCTGGTGGGTCCAGGAGCAGCTCAAGCAGCCATTAAAGAAGACCCCTGGAACTGCTACATGTGTGGCCACAAAGGGATCTACGGGCTGCTCAAAAGGAGGGATGACTGGCCCTCTCGCCTTCAGCTCTTCTTCGCCAATAACCATGACCAGGAGTTCGTACGTTGCCTTCACCTTGGCGTTTTAGCACTGAGCCGGACATATATATTAGACTAAAATGTAACTGATAGTTGGGGGGGGATTTCATAGGCAGTAATAGCTTGGAGGGATGTATACCTTGCGCCTTAAAATGCAGATTTGGGGATAAGGTATAGAGTTAGGATGTGTCTGTATAATGGATGGAGAAGTCCCCCAGGGAGCACATCGGAGCTGTGAGAAGCGGGGGAGGCGCTCTTCTGACCTGTTCATTTGCTTCCTCAGGACCCACCAAAGCTTTATCCGCCTGTCACAGCCGACAAGCGGAAGCCTATCCGAGTACTGTCTCTGTTTGATGGCATTGCAACAGGTACGTTCTTTAGAGCGCGCTCCACCTGCGGAACCTATTGATGTGTTTGCCACCCGCTCCCTTATCACATAAATTGTCTTCTCCCTCGAGTAGGTCTATTGGTGCTAAAGGATCTCGGGATCCAAATAGATCGTTACATTGCCTCTGAGGTGTGTGAAGACTCCATCACTGTGGGAATGGTGCGACACCAGGGCAGGATTATGTACGTGGGAGACGTTCGCAACATCACTCACAAGCATGTGAGTACATGGCTCGTTAGATCACATGACCCTGAGTGAGGTATCTGCCAATGTGCCCGAGACAAATTCCTGTAGATGAAGTCCTGGTGGGTGCTAGAAGTGAAACGTTTGCTTGTATCAGCAGAGTATATTTGGCGCGCTGGGTTCTTGTTCATGCTGTAGTGCAGGTTCTCGTGTCCCTGAGCCGCCTTTTGCTCCATGATCACCTTCTGCTGATTTTGTTTTGTTTTCTGCCTTCTCCACACAGATTCAGGAATGGGGCCCCTTTGACCTGGTGATTGGGGGAAGCCCTTGTAATGACCTCTCCATCGTGAACCCTGCTCGGAAAGGTCTGTTCGGTATGTGGTTTCACATGACCCTGTGTGTGCCCAGAACATCTTTTTAGTACCCTATGCACCGTATGTTTTTTGCCATTTTTTACCATGTGTTGGTTTAATTAAGATTCTCAGGTGTTTGATGAACCCACACAAGCTATCAATTGTTTTTTTTCAGAAAAAATAAGGCTTTCATTTGAAAGCAGATAAACACCCCAAAAAAATAATTGTGAATGCTAGTATGTAAAAAACTACTAAAATAAAAAAGAAATGTTTTCCCCCACATACATATTTTTATGTTCTAAAGGACCACATCGCTTACATAATATCCTATAGGGTTGTGGGGGTAGTAGAAGGGGGTGTAATTTTACATGTAATGCTAGGAGAACAGGTTATCAGAGCTTTTTTTAATTATTATTATTATTGAGGTTCTCTTGTGCATCTTATGAATGACAGTGATGTCACAATGACATTACCGAGCTCACTGTATTTTTATCTATATTTCATAAAAAAAAACACTTCTTCGCCTCTGCTGATCACACTGTGATCAGCAAGCAAGGCTCCAATGACTTGCATGTTCTCAGTTAGCAAGCAGAGCAATTTGAGACCCCAGCTGGGTCTAGACAGACTTTGCAGAGTCTCTCCTATCTTCCAGTGACCTTCCTGTAGGTGTCAGCAGTGCGATCGGGCATTCCTTACATAACGGTGTACTGGTGCTTGCACTGAGCGCTGGTACAAACGATCAGTTGGCAGGTTGCACTGAGAAAAGTGCATGACATACACGTACGTCTGAAAGGTAGTTCTGCCACGCCTTTTGTGGATGTACCTGTACATTTGTACAGTAACAAAGGGGTTAAATAAATCATACTTAAAAAGCTTGAACTCAATGTATATTTTTTTAACCTTGATTAATTAAACTAATCACGCCATGGAGTTTTATAGATGTGACGCTCAGGGTCCCTTATCCAGGGATTTTCGATCTAGCGATTTTATTTGCTGGTCTCGGCTGTTCCCGTGCTGCTCGTCAGAGATACTTAATAGCAGAGAACGTTTGGAATTCCACCGAGTGACAGAACCTCTTTCCACCCACAGAGGGCACTGGGCGTCTTTTCTTTGAGTTCTACCGCTTGCTCCATGAAGCTCGACCCAAGGAGGGTGACAACCGGCCGTTCTTCTGGCTCTTCGAGAACGTAGTAGCCATGGGAGTTAGCGACAAAAGGGATATATCCCGCTTTCTAGAGGTATGTGAAATTCTCATAGTTTAAGGGTGATGGTTTATAGAGCTTTGGAGATTGGGCTCCCCACTTGCTCGCTGATGTCCCATGTGCGCCAAGGTCTGATCCCGAGAAGCTCTAGCTGGGTTTATTGAGAGGAATTGATATTCTTCATCTGCAACCCTTTCCAGGCTGTCCCTGAAACGATTCTGCTTTGTATGGCAATGCATGTTTCTCTGCACAGTCTTTTCTTTCCCCCAATTAATTTGTAACTTTGCCTTCTAGTTAACGTGATTGCTATTTGCTATCAGTGAATGGACTTGGTCTCAATGTATAGAATAAAGAGACTGAACGATCTGTTTGTAGCTTAATGTTTCTTCATTGGTTTCCAGTCAAACCCGGTGATGATCGATGCCAGGGAAGTGTCGGCCGCCCACAGAGCCCGTTACTTCTGGGGTAACCTTCCTGGTATGAACAGGTTGGTGAGAGCATGGTGAGGAAGGCTGGTGTGTGGAGTAGTTGGAATTCGCAGTGATGAAACGGGTCTGGAGAACCCACTGGCTTCTTCTAGAGGATTCTGGATGTCCACGAAATACACATTTTACAAAGTGTGACGCCCTAGAGAGGTCGTCGGTCTGTCCCCTCTCTTTTCCAAAAGCTGCAGTATCCGATGAAAGAGAAAAATCCAACTCTTAGATTATGAGGAGTCTCCCGACAAACTCCTCCTGTCTGCGGGGGTCCGTTCCAGAGAGAGACCGCCCAAGAACTGTGACCCCCAACGGCAGGAGGCGTTTGAGAGAATGAGAATGACCCAGAATATAGTAAAAATGGTGGGTTTTTGGTGCCTGCTATACATTATCCCTTATTCATTAAAGCCTTTTGCAGATTTTTTAAATTCACTGGTTTTCCTCAAATTGTCAAGAAAAATCTCATTAAGGTGTCTCTCCCCTGTTGCTGATAACTGCTAATAGAATTTAAGGAAGGGAAATTGATGAGAATGCGTTCCATACATTTGCACCCTAAATCTCCGAAGTAACGCGGGTTTAATAAATTCCGCATTGCGGAAGACAATGTGTGAGGGTGCGGGGGGATTGTTTCTCCCGCATGTCTCCGCGCATGTGCACATCAGTTTAAGAACAGACTTTCACACCAATGCGGGTCTCAGATTTCCTTCCTTGTGTCTCCAGGCCTCTCGTATCCACTGTAAACGATAAGCTGGATTTGCAGGACTGCCTGGAACACGGAAGAATAGCAAAGGTGAGTGACACGTTAATAACACGCATCCGACAAAGTCTTTGGGTACCAGACGAGGAGTGAGGTGGACAGAGCCCTGCGTGCACTCAACGTACTGCCCAGAAGGAGTTAATTCTTTGTATAAGCACAGCTTTCTGCCGCCATGTAACCGCCGTGTCTCTTCTTTAGTTCGGCAAAGTCCGCACCATCACCACTAGGTCGAACTCCATCAAGCAAGGTAAAGACCAGCACTTCCCGGTCTACATGAACGAGAAGGAGGACATCCTGTGGTGCACGGAGATGGAGAGGTGAGAACCTTACGGTATCCAGCCCCAACCTCTCTGGTTACCCAGCCTCTGACCTTTAACCCTTTCAGACTCGGGGGTTTTCATAGCCAAAAGTACCAGCTTTTTTGTCATTATACCCAATGTTGGTTAAACCGCAATACCCTTTTCCATATATGATGAGCCGGCACAAATTATTTATGTTCAGCAACCTCCTGATTACAGTCATACCCCACATACGTATTTTTAATGTTTGGCCAGAGGGCCACATCCATGCTTTACATATTGCCTAATATTACATATTGTTTAATACTATTGGCTTAGGGCGTACAAATACATTCTGTTGTATAGGAAGACGAAAACACAAAATACAAAAAACAATTACATATAGAGAAAAAAACAAAACAATTACAATTACTATAAAATTAAAAAAAAACGTTTTTTTTAATAATAGTGGAAGGGCTAAGGGGAATTTTTTTATATTATTTTCTCTTTTTTTTTTTGTTGATTATCGTTGATGCCAGTGATGTCATGGTGACATAACTGTGCTCCCAATAGATTTCATTTTTCCCCATTTTTTTCCCCATCTATGCTGCAGGTAGGGCTCCATTGCAATACGTGCAATCAGCCAGCAGTCTAAAAAGACTCTGCCGAGGCTATCCTGTCCTCGAGTGTACTTCCGGTTAGATGTCAGCACTGACACCTGCCAGAAGGGGACAACAATTTCTGCCGGCAGATGACAGTCCGGTCAGTCAACAGACCGCCTGATCTCCCATGTAGTAGACGTCAGGACATGTTTGTCCCGATGGGCTTTTTGGCACAGGTTTTAAGGACATACCAGTACGCCCTAAAGGGAAAAGTTTAGGGCCCTACATCCAACGGATCTGACTAAATCTGTCCATAGAAGGTGGTAGATAAGTGGCCTCCCAGCAGAAGTGGTAGAGGGTAATACAGTGAGGGTAGTAAACATGCATGTGATAGACATACGGCTCCTGATTAAGACAAGACCAACGACTGATTAAGGTTTGAGTCGTTGCAGCAGGAGAAACGGGCGACTAGACAGGCTCAGACCTTGGTCTTGAACATATTCACCTTGTATTTCCGTTAAATTGTGGTTGTGGGTGCAGGAAGGGTACATTGCGTTGCCAGAGGTAAATGGGGTATTTGGGGTGATTGTTCTGTATGGATTCCCTGCTGACGGTGTCCTCCTCTGCCTCCTCGCCCCAGGGTGTTCGGATTTCCTGTCCATTACACGGATGTTTCTAACATGAGCCGCTTGGCCAGGCAAAGGCTTCTGGGAAGATCTTGGAGCGTTCCTGTCATCCGTCATCTATTTGCCCCATTAAAGGAATATTTCGCCTGTGTTTAACCCACAAGGCACCAGGGACCTGAGGCCGATCCCCGACCTTCCAAATACCCCCTCCCCCACAAGCCGGCAACAGCCTCACAACGTGATGTTTCTGGCGAAGGAAAACCCAATCAAGAAAAGAAAAAAATAAGACAAAACGCAGAAAACGAAACGTCAAAAGCCACGGTGGACAAGAACCAGCAGCGACCGGGAACGGCAGGGGCGTTCTACGTAACTTACTGTTCAATGTTACACTTTTATTCTCTTACACGTCTACATTTCTGATTTTATTTTTTTAAGTTTTTATGTGATATTTTATGGGGGGGGGCTATTTTAACCCCGTCATCCCTTAATTTTAGGAAACAAGATAGTCTGCGATTCTTTCTAAACAGGGACATTTTACGAGCAGACGTTCTGGGTATTAGATGTTTGACCATAATTATTGTCCCCCTTGTGCTGTAAGGGTTAAATGCCCCAGTTTGGGATAACGGGGTCTGTGGATGTAAGTTACCCCCTTTGTTGTCAGTGTTTTCAGGTACCTTGGCCTAAGAGGGGGCGGAATTAGGGTATTTGCCATGCAAGCAAAGTGGTATAGGAAAAAATCCTTCAGAAAGGGGCAAAAGTCCAGATGTCTCAGCACAAGGGAGAACTCTCTCTATATATATAGATATACGGTATATATATATATATATATATGTGAAATGGATATGTTTGTTTTATGCCTCTGGCTCTGTCGCCGGCAGCTGTGAACGGAGAACGTACCGCCGCCCGTCGGCTGCACCGCGTAGTAATCATGACCCTCCATTCTGCTTTCATTCACTCTGTTAGGGAGACGTTGTTGGTAGGACCTCCGCTGATCACAGCGTTTCGCTGTCACGTAGGATAAATGTTACCGTCTCAGACTAGTCGGCAGATCTGAGGCGGATGATGCTTTTTTTGTTTTCCAGTATTTCAGGGCGCCTCGCGCATTCGAGGCCTGGTTCTTGCAGCTGTGACCTCAGACATTGTTTACAGAGTTACTGTATATGTTATAACAAGGTTTATAACCCTATAGGTGTGTGCCATGGTGAACGGCAGGCAACGTATAGATGGACAGCACTGCCACCGCTAACCATTCCCTTATATTATGGAATTATGTTTATTTTAGGGGTCCTCGCTAGGGGCCAGTAGTGTTGTTAGAGTTAATAGAAAGGTTTTTAGTGTTCGGTTGGTTTACGGATTCTGTTCTATCATAGAGGTACATGCGCAAAGCCATGTGGGTTAATTTGCATATGTGGGCAGCAGCTGGGGCTAAGTGAGATTTTTCCTGCCAGCAATGGACACAGTTGAGCCGTTTCCTCCACAGTTCTGCACATGGCTGGTTACGGCACGAAGTTCCTCTGGCCAATATTATAAGGTGCTCGATGTCCGCTTTACCCAGCTGCTGATACATTGTCTGATCACATCATGGGAAAAGATTCCGAGTGCTTCCTCAGTATATATACTGGACTTCCAACCAACGACAGGTCCAAAAAAACCAGAAAGGCTTTGCATGCCTATCTCTGGATCTTGATCATGTCTTTGATATAAAACCTCATGGTTTAGCTGCCGATATAGAATAATCTGCTCATATGTACCGAAGTACTCAATATCTGCAGTAACCCACAGGCCACATGCATGTCGTTTGTTTATGTATATAAGCACACACTTATAGGGTTATGTTCTTTTGTTGGGGTACTACTTACTACTACTGTATATCACCTTCATGTGGTGCTTACCAGCAGCGGGATGATTAAACACATCAGATTCCGTGGTGCCTTATTCGCGGTGCTGTCCCATGCAGAGCTTGCCATGTAGGTCTGGGACCAGAATTGGTTAATTAGCAGAATCCCAAGTGATCTGGTGCTTTTTCTGACTGGTGCCTCCAATTTCCTTCTAACCTCAACTCTTAGCGATGCTGGTGAGAGCAGGAAGGGGATCGGCCCTCCGCGTATCTCATGTCCTCGCTCATCTCATGCCTGGCCTCCCACAATCCGCTCCATGTTAGGGCGCGGTGAAGATGGCGCTTGCTGTCAGGAAATACTTGGATGTATTCCCTCTCGTGCTGTTGGCTTCAGTTATCTGAGAGTGCCTTATTGCCCAGAGCACCCACCCTGACTCTCCAAAAAGATGGCATCCATCCAGCGACTAATCACACAGGATGATGCCAGAGACTGCAGGAACGAATAGGGATTCTAGACTGGCATGGGGAATGCTCCTTAGGTGACCCTCCGAAAGTACAAGCTTTAGCTACAGAGATGTAGGGTGGGATGCAGTCTAGAACAGTTGACCTAATACGCTATGTTGGGCATTGATAATGATAGCGAGATAATTCCCTGACTTCAAGATCCTGTCCTCCAGAGGACTGAACCCTTGGGGTGAAAACAGCAGCACATATTTCAGAACTGGTGCTATTTCATAAAATCCCAGCGCAGCGGCCATATAACCCACCACCGCCCCCCGGAGATTGAAGCATCTCCCGGTGCCTTATTGCCAACCCGCTTGCATGAAACACTCCAGGCACCTTCATACATTCCTTTGCCCCGAGTATATTGTTAATCCGATGGGCAGCCAAGTCAGTGCGGTTACTACCAATATGCCAATGATCTGGGCCAGATGATCCAAAACGGCAGTCTCCCTGTCAATGATAATGTCTTACAGCTATGCAATGGGGGCCCACAAGTTTCAGGGCTTCCAGCTTTGATTGGCTTAGGACACTACTGATGGCTGGAAATCAGCCAATCACAACCCAAACCTCTCAGTTTATAAGAGGCATGTCTATGAGACCTTGTCCATGTGACCTTGTCCATGTTAATATTCAATGCTCCACGGCCACAAGAACCTTGGGAGCAACAATGGTGCTTAAACTGTAGGCTTCACTGGCCTCTTACCCTCAAGTTACTGTAACGGTGGGGCAGGGACCCCAACGCGTGCTAAACGATTACCGAGACTCTTCCAACAGGCAACTCAGGACAGCCGAGTGCACCTCGAGCCTCCGACATGGGGCAGCACTGATGTCTTTAGTCATCCCCGACTTACAACAATGTGAGCTGCGCTTTTATATGACTATTTATACACAGATTGTCCGGTATCTGTTGACCTGCTTCACACAGCGGGGCAGCAGTTTCACTACTCGTGCTATTTTAAACTCAGAGAAGCAAAAAAATCTGGATCTAGATTGTGGGGGAAGGAGAGCTGGTGATCCGTGTCCTGTTCCGTGTTTCGGTTCCCCCCTCACGGTTTGTCGTTGCAGTCATAATGCATGACTATGGCGGTGTTCTAACCGTGCTCGTTTCTGCTTGGGGTAATCATGATTCTGTGTTGTAAAGGGGGATGCGTTCCACTCTCGCCTCCTCTGTGTATTATGTGAACGTTTTTATTTTCGCTGTCCAACTACTTGATCATGGTGGGACTTGTGCTTTGATACTCGGTGAAGCTGGATGAATACGAGGTGTTCTCTTCCACGATACGTGTAACTGATCTGTTGTTTCAGCCGTATCCGTAATTCCAAGAGCGACAAAAAGTCATTGTTATTTTTTTCTTCTTCTAGTACTTTTAAAAAAATGTTGGCTGTTTATCCAAGTCTTGAAAATGCAGAAATTTACTGTACTGTAGTAACGTTAGCTTTCTCCTGCTTATGAGCTATTTTGTAGTAGAATTTCCATTTAAAAAAAAAAAAAAAAAAGATTCTATTTCCATTCAGGTGAGTGTGATGAGTTATTCTCCATAAAATTCTGTTTCTCCTAACTAACCGCCACTCAAACCACTGCACGGCGAGGGGAAGCCATTGTGCGCTTAGTCCGTCTTCCCAATAAAGTAAAAATTAGAGATCACGGCCGCGATAAACGTATTTCATGAAACGCTAAAGCAAGAGAAAGGACAAACTAACCGACCGTCGTAAGCGTTTCGTGCTTAAAGCCTACGTAACAATCTTCCTCGGCAGCTCCGACTCAACACATGACGTGGACTTGATTATAAGTCGATCTCTGAGAAGAACCTCAAGATCCAGAACACGGTCTCTGTAGAGAAAGGAATTAGGAATCTAGGGCAGATTTCCTGATGTACCCGAGTGTACTCAACGTAGATCCTCCCTTAAATCTGATGGTGGCATCTGCAGGTACTTCCACCAACCATTCCTTAAGTCAACTCCATTCATTAACACGCAGACAAGAACCCAGTTGATGGGGAATCTTCTTGGTCTGGTAAACTATTCAAAATGGGATATTGGTGCCGTCATTGCCACTGGGGGAAAATTCTGCCATATATCTGTCTGAAGGTTTCTTTAAAAACAAAACCGTCATAAAATACTCATGGTAAAGCACGTCCAACATTCAAACATTAAATGCCAATCAAATGCATTGCAGAAGATGATACTTTTTAGTGGACCGATATAACAGGTTCGCATCTGGAAATTTTTTTTTAAAATCCACTTGTTTCCTTTAAAAAAAATGTGCGTATATATTTTTGCCAAATCCAGCGTTTTGGAAAGGTTGCTGAATGTCTCGCTATTGGCTGTTCCTGCAAGATATTATGACCGATTACTCACCAGATATTAGTCTGGTCCTCGCACGTTACCAGGCATAACCGGGATTTACGGCTCCAGGAAACATCATGGCCACAACGTACCCGATATCGTTTTTATAAAGTATTTTTTGTGGGGGAAGATGTCTACTCCATACGGCTCTAACCAGATGCGGATCTTTTCCCAACGGCTTGGGACTTTTCATGACCCAATATTGTCTCTTATAGAAATAACTTTATAAAAATTGACGTTTTTGTTGAGATCTTATATTTTCACTTGCTTTGGAACTCTTTCTGCCATTGGTTAGAATATACCTAACCTTTCTCCTGAAGCCCCTCCCTTAAGGCCACGCTACCACCTGTCCGCACAGGGCCCACATGTACCCAGAAATATTTTCTAATGTGACATCATTGCCAAATAATTTTGGCAAATCAATAGGCAACTTCGCAGAGGGTTATTTGATTTAAGCGGATTTCCTCTGGTTTTTAGAATTGTGATATTGGTTTATAGCTTTATTGGGATCTCAGAACACATCCAAAGATGGCGAAAGCTTCCCTTTGATTTTTTTATTTTTTTGTTATTTTTTTTACACGGTGCATTGACCGTGAAATCCTTAATTCTCTGACTCGTATTAAATGATTTTTAAATGTATTCAGACTGACAATAAGTAATCCATAAACAGAATGTATGTCACACATCAGCAACACTAAAAGTACTTCCGGATATTCCATTAGATACATTTAGGGACATACAGACTTTAAATATCCCTGCTACCGAGCTGGAAAAAATCATTTAGTGAATAATCCTTTCACCTCCCTGCCTTTACTATGCATTATGAAGGGGGTACCCCAGTGAGCACCCACCCTGTAAAATGTATATTTAATGGAGAGAGTATAACTAATTTAACTATTCATTATACAGGCGCCGACTCGCTGATTTAACTATACATTAATTTAACTATTCATTATACAGGCGCCGACTCGCTGATTTAACTATACATTACACAGGGCCGACTCACTGATATAACTGATATACATTATTTATGGGCTGGCTCACTGATTTAACTATACATTATACAGAGCATCTTGCTAACTGCTTAGCCTCTTGCTAAGCAGGGCACCTCTGAGCCGCCCCCCCTTTATGTGCAGTGAAAATGATAAGTTAAAATGTGTCCGCTCACAATTTAGTGATCAAACTGCACATATAATGACAAGCTTGTGAAATGTATATTTCATTGTATAGCTCGGTGTTACCTTATAATTATTTTTTATAGCACAACAGATGAATTTATAGATAAATAAGACATATTTAAAACAGAGGCATAAAACTAGCCCAAGGACTTGAACCAGGGTTAACAAGCAGACTAGAGGGCTCTACCGTTCTTATCTGCTGTTAATTCTTTTGAAGCTCGCTCAGCAGAATGTAAGGTGCTGATCGCGCCCCATGCAGCAGTTTCACAGCCGGCCAGCAGATGGCGCCACAGGACTCGATGAACCCCCATCTGATAAATTCCAATTCAATTTCTTAACAAAGCCAGAAACACAAAATCCAACAACCTGCCCCACAGATCATCACTAAATTCCCCCATTACAAACGCCATAATTAACGTAACACCGGACCAATCACTAAACCGCACGACACAAGCCGGGCAGCAGTGCTACTCTCACCCGCGTCGCGTAGATGAACACACTTCATTTTAAAACATATTTACACATTGACACACATTTTAACAGCCAACTCATTTTTTTATAAATTGATTTTCATAAACAATAGACATGAATACAATGAAATGTACCTTAAAACTGCATAATGTCCATGCACCACACCTGTACAGGCCCCATCCAGTGTCCCCCAATATTTACTCTTATTAATATTATCGATTATATATAAATGTCTAAGGAACTATAAGGTTCCCCATTTCTCGCATCGTGGTTACATACATGCGGCTGCACATTACACTCTTGTACTTTTGCAGCATGTGGCCATTTATATCCCGTGGGCCCTGCACAGTTAAGGCTATGTTGGAAGAGATATGAGGCATTTGCCCAGTGGCAATCTGATTGCCCCACTCCCTCCGAACAAGTCCCCCGAGCTGTAACATTCACATTTTTACTGCCCTTACTGTAAACTGACCATGGAGGATAAAACCCAATATTCACATCTTAAGGACCTTTTAAGCTTCTGGAGGAGTCTGCTTCTTACCGACAGTCCTCGGTGTTAGGGGCAGGTAGCTTTGCCCCTTCAGTAAATTATTACATAATTTTCAATTCATCTGATGGCTCTGTGATCTCTAATATTCCAGGTCGATTTTTGGCAAACGGATGAAAGTTTGTCACCTAAACTGCAAAACTTAACAAAGGTGGAGGTCAAGAGAAGGAATAATACCCTGACTCACGCTATGATGTCATAGTCTGACCCAGCAATTCAGTGCAGTTCATTTGCATGGTTTTATGATGGCAGTAGACCAAGGACTGACTAAAGCTTTAGTCCATTAGGACTAAAAAGTGAGACTGGTCGAGCCGGATGGGTCTGATCTGCGGCAGATTCTCATCACCATGTTGTAATAATAAACCTCCACGCGTAGTGATTTGTACAGAACGTGCGGTAAACGAGATCATTTCCAATATCAGTGTCTTATTCAAAGGGAGACGAATGAAGTCAGATCGCCCCAGATCAGTAACAGCACAACTCTGTGCCTGAGAAGTCCCAAACGCACAGCCGACGCTGGCAGAGGGTGGCACGCTGCGATGTTCTTTATCTCACAAAACCTGATGTCGCCATATCAAACACAGAAAATACAGCAAAGGCAATTCTGGTATCTTATACGGACTAGCAGCTGTAGCATAAGATGTACAATCACATAACCTTCTCAGCGCATAGCAGTGGCATCATCTGAAGAAGGGACCCCCGAGGTCTTGATGACATCTCATTCTACATTAAAAGTCTTACAAACTCTGCGCTGTGATATCATAAGATATCAGTACGAAGCGCGTGGATGTTTTCACTATTCCGCGTGTGTATAAACCAAGGGAAGATAGCATTAGCTTCGCAGTCTAATGCCTACAGTCATTGGGGTGTTATGGCTGGAAACTGCCCTAAACCTGACCCCAGCCGCCCCGCAGCACTCACCCCCGCGGCCGCCTTTCTCGACGCTGAGCACTTGGATGAGAAAGTGCCGAGTAAGCTTCCTTTGGAGGCTGTGATATCTTCAAACGGCCCATGGAGCGGAGAAGCACCGGGGAGCCTGATCACCCAACAGGCAATCTGCCCCGTTATGTGGCAGAGGTGCTTTTGCCTCCTTGGAGCTGTCTCTCTAGGTCTAGTCAGCCTAGGCCTGAATCCCCCACTGCCTACAATAGCTCTATAGCTGGAGAGCGACTTTATCTAGAAGTCTGTACGGAGATTGTTCAGGTCGTGGACAACCTGTTTACTCCGCTTCGTTTCGCAAAAGATTTCACCGGGAATTAAATTCTAAATAATTCTTCCATGTATTTGTGTTTTAGTGATCATTTCAAAAAGGTGCTGGGAGAATCTTTTCTAAATTACAATATTTCCATTTTCTTTTTCGTAAAAACATATTTTTCTTTGGCACAGCCCAAGTTGAGAAGAAGGTTTAAAAAAACCATCAAGAAAAAATACATACCTGAATTCCTTAAATGCAGGAAGGTGGGAGGTTACATAAAAAGGTGCTAAACATTTTATGAGAAATATATATTGTTAAATTAAATCTAATATCTGGTCGATAACTGTTTCTTTACTTATTTTGTTTGGTTTGGACGTTTTTTTTTGTTTGTTATTTTGGGGTTTTGTGGTGCTGTTCACAGAAAGCACTATTATTTTACTCTTCTATATGATTATTACGAAAACAAATGATTAAAAAAAAAAGGCATTTTATCTTTGTACTTGAAATAAATGAAAAAAGAAAAAAAAATCTACCGCAAACTAAGAGATTTTTTGTGTTTTAGCCTAGACATAAATAGTTGGTGCTTTAACTCTTTGTGACAATGATGTATACGGAAATAAAAATTAAAATATGTAGAGAATTTAATAACGTTGCTGTTACATATGACGATTGTATCATGTTTTATCCATGTTAGAACTTGTTTTTTTTTTCTGTTCTTTATACCCCACATTCCATGCACAGATAGTGTGTCTTTTCCCCATTATCACCTTGTGTTTTATTAGTATTTTCGCTTTGTTTTTTTTATTTCTTATCTTAAAGGAAACCCGTCATTTTTTAGTAACGTCTCTTTTGTAGCGTCTACGTTTACTTGGTGGACGGTCCGTCTGACCGCACTGTAATCTGCCTGGAGGACACAACCGCTTAATATCGTCTTCTCTGGTAGCTGTGATTGACCTCCCTTGTGGTCCGAGCATTAGAGAGTAAGCGCTTACTCCTCCGGGCACGATTGCCGTCTTGTATTTTTCCGGTCTATTGAACACTTTGGATGTGGCGCAAACTCTTTTGTCCAGCAGGCACATAAACACTTAGCGACCTTCTGTAAACCTGCTTCGTTCAACGATGGCAATAAAAATGTCATCGATATAATGTCTACCTGCTTGTCCATCTACATATCGATAGCTAAGGGAAGGTACGCAGGATCCTAATTTAAAAAGTGTCACCAGAATCTCTGACGGTGGAACGCGTAAGGCTACGGTTCCACCTTTATAGAGTGCGTGTCCTGCGGCGAGCCAACCGAGTCACATCCTGCATACAAGCCTTCTGTGCTCTCATGTTTTAGAATTGCTTTCGATATTTATTGACGCTGTACATTTCACCAAATGTCTCCTGGAAAGAGTTTACGGGAGGAACAGGGAGACGCTAAAAGAAATCAGTGGGGTTTTTCTGTTTCTTTTTCCTGTTTTAGGGGTACGTGTTCTAGAACAGGCTCCCTACCTTATATTGGCATTTTGTTGTATCTGTGTAATTGATACTTGTGGCATAGCTGTATATGAATTGAAAGTCTGAGGGGTCTCTGTCTGCAGCAGAAAGTCAATTCTGTCTGTTCCCCTTTTCTTCGTGCCCATAAAAAATAAAGATAAATTAGAAAATGGAAATCGTTGTTTGCTGTGCGTCTGTGAAAGATGATAATATATAATGATATATAAAAATGGCAATAAAGGTAAATATGATTAAAGTGGCACAGGTGAGAGTCTGCGTTTCTGAAATGATGTTTATGAATGGTCTGCATTTTTATTTTTCGGTCAGGGTCCCGCGCAAGGACGCGTTGTAATAGTGGAGTCCAGCTGCAGGGAATGCACAATCTTGCAGGCCACAAACCACACAAGCGGTGTGAGAAGACACGGACCCGGGATAACCAGGTAGTCACATGGGCCAGATTCGGGGGCCAAACAATACTGGCCATAGCACCAGTTCAACGGGCAAAGAAGTCAAGCTAAAGGCAGATTTAAATAACCTACGAAACGGGTAACTGGTGCAGGTGAAAAGCAAAACAGTAGAGCAGGTAGTAAACTGCAATAAATTGGGTCCGCGCTGCAGGTTGACAAGTGGCAGGTAGACCTGAGAACCTGCTTTCTCATGTGTGGTTCCAGGTCCGAGTCCTGTGTCTGACGAGCCATCTGCAGACCCCTGGGATAACCATGACAATGCCAGCTGTACATAGGTTTGCGCTATCCGGTACTGGGTTACCCTGCTCACCGTCTCTTACAGCCAACAAACTTTTTGGTCAAAAAATAAAATAACATTTTAAAAACCAGGTCCCTCTGCGTGTAGAAAGTATGTATATGGGTGCCTCTCCTCCTAATCTCAGGGAGTGTACAGTAGCACAAGCGCTCTGACCCTTTTCTCCTGAATTTATGCACCCCACTTTCCATGTATAGGTCAGTATATATATTTCCATGTGTCCTAAAAAAATAGCCAACGAGGCCACTGTATCTGAGGCATGGCAATTTAGATCAGGAAGAGGGTACGTGCATGTGGTCCCTCAACATTTCGTGTAACACAGTAGCTGGCCTCATTCTGCCCCATTTGTGGGCTTTTAGCCTTCAGACACACAGTAGGATTAATCACACTTTATAATATTAGTACAGACCTCCTGTCAGCTGCTCCACGTGACACCCCTAGCATGGAGAGCAGGCACCCAAAACACCCTCTGGGAACTAATCAGTAGGGAGCAATCAGTGACATTGTTATGATGGTGGGAAAGAAGCCAATCCATTTATTAATGGAAAGGCCTCAAAGTTACCATGGGAACCAGGTGTCAGAGTCCTCGCTGCAATCTGCTTCCACACGTCATGTCAGAGGTCCCATAATGAAGATTTATGGTGAACCCCCTTCGCTCATCATGATGGAGAGTAAGCCCGTTCTAGATTCAGATATTGTGCTCCAAGACCACCAATATCTACTTTATGCCTGGTCGCAGTAGGTACATGCAGACCCTTCAAAATGCATTATAGTTGATTTAAAAAAAAAAACAAAAAACACATGAAATCACAAATGGAGCCAGAGACCTCGGTAATAAGGTTTCATATCTTAGTCCAAACTCCACCAGCATCCATGAAACTCCTTGAAAGTGGCCTTAGTGTTTAAAGAATTTTGCTTAATTTGTGCATTTTTGGGACTCTCCAAAAATTGGAGGGACACCCCAAAAAACAATAAAAAACCAACGCAGTACTTTTATGCAAACTAACCGCCATCCAAAGGGAGGTGACAGAGAATATCCCAGCCCCAGAGAACACAGCGCTCCCCGCACCGGTGGAGCTGATACCTTTCTTGAATGATAAATTCAACAAACAGGTCAAATTTTGGGGGGAAATTCAGCTCCATAGCATGTAACTGGATGTGTCGATCCTCTGGCGTAGCGCTGCTGTTGCTTTAAGAAGGTGACAGGGACCTCACTAATTGAAAACATTAGCATTAAATTGCTCCAAATGTTGGGTTTAAATGGCAAAAAAAGTTTGAATTTAGGTTTTCAGATCAAAAACAATGGGTTTTGCTTTCTGTACATGTAGTCAGCATTTACAGGGTCAAAGGTCTCACAAAACCAGGGCGTCTCGTCGGAGCAGTGCTAGCGTGCGCTGGACGAGCCATCGCGAGGACTCCTTTCTACAGCTCGATAAGGGATTGAGGTAACCGCAATCCTCCAAAGGGTTAACAGCAACCAGCCCTCAGCCCCACCACACAAAAACTACTGCCTGCCACCAGTTTTTTTAAACATTTTAAAAATACCTACGAGGGCTTCAGGAACCCCCGAATTGCAGAAAAACACAATTTAGCCACAAATATACATAATTACCGTAATAAAACATGTAAAAAGCTAAAACCTTTACACTTTTAATGATTTAGGTCAAAGCCTGGCAACAAACTTTAGCCAGATATTTTTATTTTTAACATTTTTTAAAATTATTTCATGCAGCAACGAGGGTGGGACGACCATGAAGCTGATGACATGCTACATTATCCAAGATACCATGAACATCAATGTATACAGGTCCAAATCTCGTTACTGTTATCCGAGCATCAATGCCCATAGAACCAAACCTTGTGGTGTTCACCAATATTTGCGATGTAACAAACCCAAAAAAAAGTTAATATTAAAACTTGGAGATACCAGTCTGAGCTATGTCTTCCTGTGCGGCGTATTAAGTACCCAGCACCCCACACCATGTATAATTTGTTGAAGCAGCGATTCCCTTGTATTATTTGTAAGCAGTACCGCTCCATGTATCAGAAATGCTGCACAATCTTACCTGTTGATCCAGTGGGTTAATATATGTTCTCCTGGAAACTGATCGGCCCAACATCTAAGCCAGGTCTCGGCTGGCCCAGGGAAAGCCGGCACCCTAACGATCTGATAATAAGTGGTCCGAGGTCCCGGCGCCGATAATGAATCTATCCAGAGCATTAAATCAGTCACTCTCTGTGAAATCACTGACCTTACATAACTTTGCGCTTGCAGATAAGTGAACCATGGCACCCTCACCCTGGGATCTTTCTGGGTTATTTCAGAGGAAGAGATTGAAGTGTCCATGTTGCCTGATATTTTTAAATGTAAGAAGCACCAAAGATGCCCCCTTATTGTTGCTCATTTTGAAGCATATTTCTGTTCTTGCATCCAAAATAACTTTTCTGTAGTGTAGTGGTTATCACGTTCCAAAAATACAGCAATTTTCAAGCAACAAAGAATGCAAGCAAGATGCCGGGTGTACAGTGAGGGGCATTAGTGGCAGGAAGAGGGATCTCTTTACAGATCTCTGGTCAGGCTTCACCTAGAGTAGTGGGTACAGGTCTGGAGACCCCATCTACAGCAGGATATTTACATTCCGTAGAGAGTTCTACTAAAATGGGCAACAGTTTTGAGGATAAAAATTATCAGGAAAGACTGAGGGATCTAAATATGTCTGGCGCGGGGGAGAGAAAAGAGAGAGTATTGGAGTGGAAATGGTGCAGAGAGAAAAGGTATAGGAATGAGAGATGGGGAGAGAAGAGAAAGGGGATGGGAATGAGAGATGGGGAGACGAGAAAGGGGATGGGAGTGGGATTGAGACAGGGGGGGAAAGAGAAGATGGGATAGCAGGGAGCCATTTAAATACATAATGGGATTTTACACAGGAGGGAAGTTTATTTCAAACAAGTGGAAGCGTAGAGGCCAAGAAGCTGCCTACCTGCCTCTCCAGAGAGCACCTGCTCTGTGCCAAATAACATTCATTGTCTCCAGTGAGTGCAGGATCTCAAGTCAGGGAAGGGGTTCCTTTGGATTTCTGTCCAGTAGATCTGAAAGCTTTTTAATTAGGACCGGCACAGGAGACAGTCACGGAGCAGGTGACGGTTGGGACCGGCAGAGGACACAGAGTCACGGAGCAGGTGACGGTTGGGACCGGCAGAGGACCAGAGGACACAGAGTC
>VKOC01007673.1:0-14093 GCA_009364415.1 Spea multiplicata | reverse complement strand
GAGCTCACACTCAAGAAAAAAAAGTGTTTCTTGGGGTTTTTTGTTTTATTTCCATTTTTGTGACTATTTCATTTCTGCTTACACAGGAAATGTTCCTCTAAACTGGCTCTACAGAGGCACATGGGAGTACATGCCGGAGAAAAACCTTTTCACTGCCAAAACTGCGACTATAAAACCAGACTGAAGGCTTCATTAATACAACATATGAGAATTCATACTGGTAAGATTACCCTGAATAAATAGTACTGAAGGAGAAAGA
The DNA here is from genome assembly GCA_009364415.1 of Spea multiplicata. NCBI lineage: Eukaryota > Metazoa > Chordata > Amphibia > Anura > Pelobatidae > Spea > Spea multiplicata. Next base: position 13,834 of record VKOC01007673.1, on the reverse strand, counting down.
CCCTACTAGCAGATGCAACACCTTAAAACAGAATGCACTTGGCACAAAAAGAGCATCTTGCAGAGTTAGCTACGCAAACGTGTAAACATATACCCATGACCAATGAACACGGATCTTTAGGGCTCAAACCATCTAAATCTTAACTGGTTAAAAGTGGCTGAAAATGCATAGATTGCAAATATCTAAACTCTGATGAATGTATAAAGCAGGTACCTTTTCAATGTGTCTTTTTCATCATAGTGAACTGAAAGGGTTAAAGTAGACATGTCACAAAACCAACACATCCATCAATGAGGCATGAACATCTTTTTCTTATTATATGTAGCATACCCTGCAACCCCTTTCCTAGTAGAAGTCTTCCATGTCTAACTGTGCCTGCAAGGTTTTTGTTAAAAGAGGAAAGCCTTGCATTTACAGTTAAACATGGCGGCTTCTTGTGGGGACAAGTGAATGTTGTATACAGGTGTGTGATTCTTATGTGAATTCTTCTTTAAGATAAAAAAAATAATATCCATTTTCTTCTGTTTTAAGGAATATACTTAGTTTATTGTTACTATTTTGCTTACCGTTAATGGGGGGGGAGTGTTAGCGGATGGGTTTTTATATTGTACTTTTAACATTATATCTTATGACTTGTTATTAGTTAAATTGCACACCTGAAACATATATATTTCCCTGGCACTCAAAGGGTTAACACAGATGTTTGGTCATCCTACCTTACATGAGTGCCTGAAAAGTCTTGTTTTCTTGTCCGGCTCTTGCTGCCTTTGTAGGTTGGTAAAACTGAATTGGGATTGCCAACGTTTGTGACTTGCATACTGTGCTTCCTTATTTTTGTCTTTTAGGTGAGAAACCTTTTAAATGTGAGCTGTGTTCATATGCTTCAATAGATGCCAGTTCTCTGCGTCGCCATACCAGAACACACACAAGCGAGAGGCCTTATAAGTGCCAAAGCTGTTCTTATAGCTGGTGAGTATACCTCTCACTTGCCTTACATGGTAGAAAATAAATACAACAGAACTTAAAATAAGTCTAGGAATCTCTAGTCAGTTGACCAGACTTCCGCAGAGATTCAGAAAACAGATAATACCTGAACATTGAAAATAATGGTCTTATTTGTTCCTCTTTGTCATGTTAAGGCTGTATTCAGCTTATCTATGACAGGGTCAGCTTTGAGATTGGCTTCATGCTCTTCCCTGACACACTTCTGTTCTATGGGTTTCCATGCGGTCTTCAAGGTAGAAATAGCGTTAATTTTCTAAACACAGAAACCAGGATAGTACATTGGCAGAATTGCACATGCAAGCCTCCCACCTGAGAAATGACAAGGGAAAAAGATCCATGGAAGAAAAAAATGTATTATTCATCTAAGCACACAAGCTGTTCATCAGTTTCATATATTACATACATATATATACATAATTTTAAATTAAAAGATATGTTCAATGTATATATATATGAATTGTGTCACTATATCGTAGTGGGTTTGGTGATTTTACCAAGCATTACATTTTGCAGCTCATTATACTAAGTAAACCAGAGGAATGGTGTTCACAAGTTAAAATACACAATATAGATTGATTTACTCATTTTATATATATACAATGGGAGCAGCCATCTTAATTACCTGCTTTCTGAGTTTGTTCCCTCCTATAATAATTCCTCCACTTATTGTCCCTTTTTGGTGACAGTTGGTTCAGGAAGCCTTTATAAGGGCCATGTCAGGAGACACGGACCTCAAGGAGTTCATTGATTATGCTACTACTACTGCCAGCAAGGTTCTCAAACAGATCTTGGTAAAATATTCCTATGTTATTATTTTTGAACCCACTCCAAAACGTAAAAATACAAGCAATAGGTAGTTTTAACAAATGAAGTTACTGAAAAATGTGAAGGTGGCAGTTCCACTTTAAGACAGTGTGATCTCCTTTTTAAATGATGACCTTGGTAACAGCTGGTTCTGTGTTTTTGTTATTGTGCAGTCGAATCCCACAACCTTTCAGAAGTCTTTGTAAAGTGTTTTCACTGTGACAACTATCCCTTTCTTTGCAGTATTCAGAAGAAGAGCCTTGACCTGCACATTCGCCGCCATCACACTGGCGAGATGTTCAAGTGCAGCGTTTGTGAATATTCATCTCCTGACAAGCAGCTGTTGCATAAGCATCTAAAAAAGTACCATACCACTGAGAACTCAAACAGCTAGTGTCAATGTGCCCCTTACGTGTTATATTACATTGCCATTAGTTTTTATCTTGGGATATGCCATTTATTGCACAACTGTGGATGCTTACGGGAACTGTTTTAAATTAAATGTCAAACCTGCCGTTACCGTTGTCTTCTTCTGATAGATGAAATTTGGTTCATTGAACGGTTCATTCATGAAATTGGTGGCCCTGTTTTCTAGCATTCTCATGAATCCTTTAGAGTTGTAGCCGAAATTCAATCGAGAGATTTGCAGCCGTGCGGCCCATCACTAACCGTAATTTATTCTATTTATGTCTCATGGGTGGTTTTTGTAATATTGATGGCAGAGCAGAACATAATAAAAGATCAATTTAAGATGTGGGGTTTATATTATGTAATATTACAACCAAAAGTCAAAATTAACAAACTGCTTCATTTTCAGCTGATGGCTAGACATTATATTTAAACCACCTGATTTCTACAGCTGTATTTGTAGACACACACACACACACACACACACACACACATATATCCGTACTAGTCTTGGTATGATATAGATAGATTGTGTGTATGTGTAAATATATATATATATATATTTGGGGGAAGCTGCAATTATTCTTTCAAACTAGCAGAGTTGAGCAGGGATCTGAGTTTATGGCTGGTGTGCAAGTAAAAACATAGTATCATCTTCACAAGATATGTCTGCTGAAGTGAACTGTTCTCCGGTAACTAATATCACAATTGGTAGTCTGAAATAATGCAGTGCAACCTATAGACACTTTATGAAGTTAAATAAAAAGTGGTCAGATCCACTTTTATTCCCTGCGGGGAGTGCTGTGTTTGCTTAGCAGTACATTGCTTGCTTCTCTAGAACTAAAATATTTAATTCACAGAGCTCAATTAGATTATATTGCATTTATGAGCTGATCTGTGGGTTTATTAGTATTATTATTATTTTACTCTTTATTGGGAAATTTCAGGGGACTTAGGTTTGTCAGCTCACATACTGGTTAAGCTTCATCAAACCACACAACACCTTTCATGTTCATTTGATAAAGGTTTAAGCCACCCATGCCTAATTGAACCTTGTTCCGGACTTAATGTACTCATTTGCTGAACTAGAGTAAACTTGTACTTGCTGTTCTCAATCCAATAAAATGCTTGAAAAGAAATCAAAGAAAAAAATACCTTTAGCATGAATTCTTTAGTGTTGGTGAAGGATATTGTACCATGTTACCTGTAGAAAGTAAAAGAGCAAATACGATAAAAGATGATTGCAAGCTTTTAAGATTACCTGGGTTTCTTTTTCATTATACATACGTTGCTCATACATTTATACAGCAACATATAGACAGTCACAGCAAAAATCGATATTACATTAGTGCCAAAGGGTCCTCATGAGTCTTGGTCCATTTTTTCCATTTCCTGTCTATTCGTTTTGGACAGAAATCTGGGCTTTTTATATTTTATTTATTTTGGAAAAAAATTCTCGTGCTCTGTCAGTCTCATTAGCTCTCTCTATCTCAGGATGTCTCCCTACTTTTAATTTTCTTGTCTCTGTGCCGCACAGCCCATCTTCTTACCTTGCATCTTCTTGTTCTTCTCTCTTCTTCCGCTGTTCCAGAAAGTCTATGTCCACTTCTCTGTGGCCAAGAGAACGAGGGCACGACCGCCGCTGAAATTCCACAAAATGGCAGAGCTTCCAGGCATATCCTCTCCCCTGATCCTCCAATTGTGGGAGAGGAGGTTCACGGGGTGGTCATGTCCCTGTTCTGTTGTCCAGGGAGAAGCAGACGAAGAACAAAGACTTTGAGCAGCCAAAGAAGACAGAATAGAGAAAAAAGAAGGCAAAGGAAGTTTCAAGATCAGAAGCGGAGCTGCGCCGCATGGAGACAGGGACATGGAAGCAGCCGACAGAAGGTAGGGAGACATTCCGAGAGTAATTGAGAGTGGGTGAATGAAAGAAAGAAACAACAAAATGTTAACTTGTTGCTTCATTTTCTTTTGCAATCCGATTGGCCTCAAATTTATTCTACAGAATGACAACGACCCCAAACATACACTTAAACTCATTAAGAACCATCTTCAATATAAAGTAGAACAAGGAGTACTGGAAGTGATATATGGTCCCCACAGAGCTCTGAACTGTCTCTGGGATTACATGAAGAAAGAGAAGTAACAAGGAACAATTTACCTGCTTCGTTCCTTAAAAAACTGTGCAAGCGTATATAGAAGAATTGATGCTGTTTTGAAGGCAAAGGCTAGTCACGCCAAATTAAGATTTTTCTTCTGTTCATACACTTTGATTTGTGTTAATTGATAAAAATCAACAATTAACATTCTTAGTTTTGAAAGCTTTCTTACACAACAGCATTTGTTGGCTATTTGGCCATATTCTGTGAATCTCCAATATGATTTTTTGTATATAGCACCCAGAGAAGGACAAAGCATTATTACCTTCTGGTTTGAATGTGTACCGAAGTACTAATTTTGTTTAACCTATTGTGATTAAGATACATTTGTATAGCTTTACAATTATGGATACATGATGACTGTTTTTTTCTTGAAATGCCCCTCATATTTGCATTATATCATTTCTCACAGGTTTCCGCTTTCCAGATTCAGATTATAGTCTTCCTGAAGTTCCAGCTCTTATTTGGTCACTGAAATATTGAAAGTTATTTTGGTAATTCTTTCCAGATGACTCAGTTCTTCATTCTTGACTTGTTTTCTTGGGCATTGGTTCTCAGCTTTTATGAAGCTATGGTTGCATATTAGTCTCTCAAGCTTTTGAGGCCTGGTGATCATTGCAAGAGAATTGGTTTCTGCACCATCTAATTTCCAGTTGTGGCTTTCTAATAGTGAAAAAACTAGCCTTTCTCATTAGAACAGGAATGGATCAGCTTCTACTCTAAAGTTTTTTAATCACTTTTAGCTAATATCTTCATGATGGGCTATTCATCTTTGTTTGTTAAGTAGCTATTCTCATTTTGCAAAAGCCAATTTGTTCTTTGCATGATTGATGTGATCTAGATTGTAAGCTTGTTTGAGCAGGGCCCTCCTCACCTGTTTCAGTAAGTCTAATTGTTATGTTATATATTACTTTTCATATCCCTTTTTACAAAATTCTAACTAACAAGAATAATCCTAGCTGTAGTGTGTGAACCATTAAACAATCAGCCCATCACCTGTAAAAGGCTAGTAGGAGCAGATGAAGCCAGTAGGGCAAAAATCAGCATGGGTTTCCAAACAAAGGTAGAGGAAAAGAAGAAGGCATTATGAAAGACATTTATGGAAAGAGCTCCTATTACAATCAATTGGAGTGGTTGCACTGGGGTCCAAATAGCGTAACTGGTCCTGAATGGAGATGTGTTCAGCCAAACAAATGTACTGCATTTAAAATAGCTGGGGGGGGGACAAGGAAGGGGCGAATGCATATGGTGGAGATTCTGCAGAATCCCCTCATACATTTGTATATTACATTACATTTATTTATATAGCACCAACAGTTTCTGTAGAATAACTTAAAGTCTCACACAATAAAGATACCCAAAATAGCACATGAGGCAGAATTAACAGATTTTGGGAAAAAATGGTTTTGAAATAGCAAAACGCTACTTGTACTTATTTCCTAAAAACAATTGACGGTATTTCTAAACTCTTGACAAATAGTAGAATCTACTTAGCACGTTTATCACGTTAGGTTTTTGCAAATAAGTAAAAAAAAAGAAATGAAATAAAAATGAGAAAATAATTTTTTAAACAAAAAAATCACCATATTTTATCATTTTTGTTTATAGTAAATTAGAATGATAAAAAAAATGATATACTAAAGCCTTGTCCTGAAAAAAAAACAGTATATAATGTGTGTGGTTGCACAAAATGAGAAAGAAGAAAATTACAGCTAAACAGCAACACTGAAAAATGTTAAGAGCCTTTTTCCCAAAGTCTACTATGAAAAAGAAAGTCATTTCATTAAGGGGTGAAACAGAGAATTATTTGTCAATTCTTTTCACCCAGACACTGACAAAATGACTCCCGAGCCCAAAATGTTGGTATCATATCCTCAAAAGAAGCATGCATAAAGGCTAGTAATTCTCTTTAAACATATCATTATGCATCAATTCTAATGCGCTTGTGGTAGCTTTATAAATCATCCCTAATGGTTCTAAAAATGATTCCAATGGCAAACAGGATACTTTTGGCTTCTAACATAATTTACTACATTTGTGGTTTAATTTTATTACAAGTTATAGTTTGAGTTAGAAATAACAATATTCATTAATTATTGATCTTTTATCAATAAACTCGTTTTAATTGCATTCCACAATCTTCCACACCGCAAAGCTGTTAGGCAGCCCATTTGCTATAACGCTAGCTAAGAACAGAAAGCTATATTGAGAGAATGTTTATAGGACACTGAATAACTGCACATGGATTTTCATTTATTTCTAGTTTATAGTGATTTAACTTTAAATTAATAGGGAACATATTTGTATCTGTATCTGTCTTCAGTTTCCAAAGTATATGTGCAATAAATGTTTGAAGCTGCAATTAAAGATTAATAGAGGCTATTAAACGGACTATTTAAAATGTTAATTTGATCCCGCAGAAGGGATGCAACATTTTCTGACACAATTGCCTGATTCCTGGAAAATGTGTACAGTGTAAGTGGAGCATATATCATTCTGGAGTGTTACAGTCAGCAAAAACAAGTCCTTCATAAAAAAAAAAAAGTATAAAACAAAGCTTTTTCGCTTTGCATGTCACTTAAAGCAATGTTGATTTGTTCCATGCCTTACATCTGGACAATAAAGGTTCTGTATACTACACCAAGTCTCATAGAGATATTCTGTAACAATCCTGGTAAGATCAAGTGGGGTAAGCAGGGGTAAGTATGACATGGAAGAGATAAATCCAAGGCTCTGTACCACAAGAAAAAAATATTAAATATTAAAATCTCCATTTATTAAAAAATATATTAAAATAAAGTAATAAAATAAAGTCCCTGTTATGGACTGAGGGTGGTGCCTCCCTTGGTCTGATTGCAGGAACAATTGTGCAATATTTCCTATATTTACTGTTTTCATATATTTTTTAATAAATTGAGATTGTAAGTCCTTTTTCTATTTTGTTATTTTTGTATGAAGGGGTATACCTTCATATTTTACACGGGAAAAGGGGGTCAAGCCATCAGAGGCTAAAAATTTTATCAATTGGGTTCTCTCAGAGGGGGAAATAAAAGGTAGAATACCACCTTATATGTAGATTTACTGTAAGCTGTATACAGCTCCTGGTTTAGTGTAACAAACTGATAACAAAAGGTCCATTGTGTGTAGTTTGAGACGTTGTTTAGTAATATGTTTGTAGCTGGCATGTAATCAGGCTAATAACTCTGTATGACTTGAGCAATGAATCAAGTCCTATCATGAAGTTACTGTATGTCTGCTGGCTTCGTTGCCTGAAGATTACTGATCCTGTGCTTAGAGAAAAGCAGAAGTAGTTGCTTGGGTTGAGAAAGGAAGGAAGCAGTACAGATCATAATAATAATAATAAAAAAGATTACAGCAAAGGGAATGTAGAATAACTTCAAAAAGCTAAATTGTTTTTTTCACCACAGAGCAGGAAAATAAATATAATTTAAGGCTTTGTTCTACAGGCTAAACATCATGAATTAAAAATATCTAATTACATATTGTTTATAGCACGGTTACTGTGTTGAACACCAGATTTCTGTTCTATCCAGATGTTACAAAACTAGTCTTTTTAGGGAGATTTGAAAACAAACAAAAGTGTTTGTTTTCAGTTATGGAAGTAGTTTAGCAAATCTGCTGGCATGTGTGCGGATGCTAAAATGTTGTGTATATTAATGGGATACAAAACAAAGGAACCATACAATCATAAATGTGTGACCTACAGTGGCATTTTAAAGATGGTACTCTTATGCAAAGAAACCAAAATAAATAATGTTCTTACAACCTATAATTATGTAAAAGACAATGCTTTAAAATTACAGAATTTATAATCCATAATTATACAACTTGATGAGGTTATTTAAATGAAAAGGAATATGGGACGTTTAGTGATCAAAAACAATAATGAGGCCAGATAGAAAAGAGAAGTGCTGTAAACATTAGAATTCCATTGGTATTAAGAGGCATCCAACAGATTTCCTTTTTCCTCAGGAAAATATCTGCACCATTAAAAGGCAATCTAGTCATAGCTTTTATAAACATATTGGATATTATTTAAATGGTCAGCCATCATATGCACTTTAATGTATAGGATAACTACGTGGTTATTTTATTGTGGGAATTCTCCAGGATGCCCCCATATGCATTTGTGTCTTTCCTGATCCCCCCATCTATTTTCTATCCAGGAAATGTGTTCATCTGTACGCATCGCCATGAACATGTTATTTCAACTCCAGTTTCCTACAGCAGCTTGACCTTTTGGGGAGGTGGTGGAATCCTCACGTGGGATATAGATAATTAGTTGGGGACAGGAGCTCAGTCATTGAGCTTCAGGTAGTGCAATTCCATGCTTGCTGCTTTTTCAGAGAGACAGTTGTCGGGCTAGAAGAGAGGTTGAGAGGTCAGGACAGAAAAGGAAGGTTAGCATGTCATCATTATATATGTGGTACTGGTGCTATCTACACTAAAAGATGGAGGTGTACATAGAGAAAGGCAGAGGCCCCAGAACTGAACCCTGATGCACACCAAACGAGAGAGGTAGGGGAGATGAACAAGTAATAGAGAATGATACACTAAAGCCATGGTTAAAGCAGTAAGATTTGGGCCAAAAGAAATAGATGTGTCGCTAATAGCATTGGAATTAAGGATTTGCAGGTGGATGGTGTGGTGAACAGCACTGAATGTTGGTCCAAGAGGTGTCCTTCTGTTCTGTCAGTGATTGTTAATATCAATTATCTTATTTTTTTTATCTTTATATACACTAGATTACTTGTGTCAAGCCCCACTCATCAGTGAGGACAAGTAAGTCCCCATAGAAAAGAAAAAAGGCCAGCTTTTTATTACGGCCTCAGACCACGCTGAGCACTATGATCAATGTGTGGCTCGCTTTATAAATGCTATATAAAAATGTGAGTTGTTTTGCTGGAATCCAGCAATTGAGAGAGAAATATTTTGGGATGTGTAATAGATAAATAACCATATTGTATTGAACAAACCTGTCCAAATTGGTTACTCTGCTTATGATACTGCTACATGATTACATTTTTAATTTGTATCACTTAAGAAGACGTAACCAGCCAAAGAATATATCTAAAATTACAAAGCTTATAACATTTACTTTTCAACTGAATATTAACAATCCCTGTGAAAAATGTTTCTTTCCAATGATTCATTCGTAGCCTTATCTGCTTCCTTAATGTGTCCCTGAACTTTTAGCACAATGTTGCTTTTTTTCTATCCCCTCATATTTGAAGGCCGTTTCCTATCAATCAATCATTGTTGCCGAGGGCTCACGACGTTGCCTTGTAGCGTGTATCATGAGCTGTATGTGTAATCTATTGTTTAAGCTGTATCCTATCCCCAGTACATGTGGCCAGACATTGCATCTGTGCACAGCTGTTGTAGCTGTCCTGGGATTTAAATGTTATTGAGGTAGAAGCAGGCAGATGCACTTCTTGGAAAACTGGTCCTGTAGCTTCTAATGTCCTGACCCAAAACAAACAACTGATTCACCGAGAGCAATTGTAGAGCCAACGAGGGGGGATTCCTAATAATGAATATGTATTTACATCTTCATCATAAACTCTCACTTCACCTAATGTATTATACCACAACTAGTATATGTGATGTGTTGTATTGTGAACTATCATACCATCTAGAAATGTTGATTACGCAAACTGTCCCATTGTGGTAGTCACCCTAGTGTGCATGTAATGATTAACATATTTTAGTTTTTTTACTTTTGGTTGCTTGGGTAAACTCTGATTATTTCACACATTGTCTCCCAGGTTTAAAGATAAAATGCGTCTACACATGTATAATAATAAAATATGTCAAATGTTCATGGGGCAGCACATATACAAATATGCAGCTTGTGATTTAAAACTTGCATTTTATCCTATGACTCTACATACTCCTCTCATAAGACTACCTAAGCTGGTGGCTCCACTTGAATAAATAATAACAATTGATTAGATGATATTTTATGCTAGACCCACCTTTTTTCCAATACTACTGTTTGAATACACATCGGATTTACTGAATACGCAATTGGCTATGTTATTACATTACATAACACCTTAGCTGCCTGTCTCATCTTTTTATAAATTATACAAATCACGTAGTTAACTAATGCAGCTGCAGTAATTTTTCATGGGTTAAGAAGAATGTGAAAAATGTTATTGTTCACAGACTCATAGCTAAACGGTTGGTTGTGAGAAAAATATTAACCATATGTTAGAAGAGGTAGCGCTATATGTGTAACGTTATTGGAATGTGCTGGCACTTATCCAGTTTGATGTATGGTTTCCCACATCTTTTGGAGTATTCTGGAGATCATTGAAAACACCTGGTTGAAGTGAACTTTATAGCTATAACAGAAATAAATTGAGTATTGAACAGCATAATGTAATACTGACAGCTGTTCCAGATATATCCATCAAAGCTCCTATACTACTCAAAAAACAGACTATGCTGTCTGGCATATAGAGGTAAATTATGCTAGGAATGGTAAGGGAGAATATAAGTATGCTCTTCTCCCACTCAAAATAAGAAAAAAATATGATTTCTTTGTTGTATATATTTTTAATTATGATAAGGGGCTATTGGAAGGGGTTAAAATGCCATTTGGAAATGTATATACCTTTTACCAAAGCCCTAGTACCAGCTTATTCTGACCGAGTTTACCATTGGCTTTTTTTTTTTTGCTACTCGGTTCTGCTCATCTGTATTTTAATTGTACACTTTAGCTACATCAGCGATCCTAGCACACATAAGCTGCACATTCTAGTTAAATGAAATATCTCCCACGTTAGTGATATTTTCTCTTTTAATAAGAAATTGAAATGGTCCTTGATTCAACTTCATCTAGACTAGAAGAGGCAAGATTATATTTTGTAAGCCTACAACCTACTCATCTTAAGGTTTGAATCAATGCAAGGTATTTAAGTGCCTTGTTAGGCTGAGTAAATAGGAATGTCATAAATGAGGTCTCTGCAAACTGTAAGTTCCAGATTCCAGTGTATGAAAAAATGGGGCAACACTTATGGAATAACATTTCAGCCTGCTATTTTCTTCTCTATCTCTACAAAGCTTGGTTTTTCTAATGATTATGTTGTGGCGTTGAACCAGGCATTTTCTTTAATGTGTTCCTATCTTTTAATAGTAAATAAAATGTTTATGTATTCCTCCATATCCAGGGAATTATTAATTATATGGACCCACAACTAAACTATGGAACATTTCACAACTATTTCTAAAAAGTATAAAGCAAGCATATTAATTGTATCTATTGAACTTCAAATAATAAGCAGTTATTCTTTCTATCAATGCTTGAATAATGACTCTACTTGCTGATTAATAAGAAAAGTGTAAATGATTTATTTGAATGTACTTTCAGACGTGCATCTCTGTCCATATGTTTAACGTAAACAAAAAGAAATGATATTGGCACGTGATGCCAGTTGGATTTTAAATAGGCTCAAAGATTGTTAGTGGGTCATAGTAAATAAATTAATATGATCAGACAATGAAGTTACATTACATTAAAAGCATAAAATATTTGAACTTATACGGTCAAGCTACGTTACAATTGTATAAAATAATAAAGCAGAGTTCTGAGTATCAATAAACCTAAGAGATTTAATGACCAAACAAATATTTTAAATATGTGGTTAGAGAAAATTAGCACTCCGTAGTGTTGCCTTGTGAAAAGGTTTTATGATACAAACTATTAACTTATAGTCATGTTACAGATGAAGTTAAAGGAAAAACAAAAATATTTGCTCTATAAATTAGGCTTGATTTGTGGCGAAATCCAGATCATATATTATAAATGAAAAACAGATCACATTCTAGAAATAAAGTTTACAAGGTAACAGCTAACACAGGCCTAATTAACTTGAATGTGTTATAAATGTGGGGAAACCGACAAGCTGCAGGATGATCTCTGTGTGTGTGTGTATGTATATATATATATATATATATATACTTTTAAACTACTACATCTATAAAGGTAACAAACATACTTCTATTCAAGATACAATACACATATTCTATAAATTCCATGCTCTGTAGGCTTTTATCTCTACTTCTTGCATTCTCTGTCTATCTATCTAACAGCCAGTTAGCAGTTGAAAGGCTATGTGGTTTCATTTCTACATTCAACATCTCAAACTATAAATCAATGACTTTACAGAACCCAGAAGAGATACCTACTCTTATCACGAGACTTGGATGAATTACTGTGGCAGTAATAACTACAGCATTCTTTGGAAGTTCGTGAAGTCATTTTTTTTCTGGACCTAATAAAAGATCTCGTACTGATGCACATGTGGCATGTAACATCCATTCCTAGAGGATTACTCTAGACTACATCACAAAAGAAATCACTAAAAAAAAAATGTTTCCAAGAAACACAGTTCCTTATAACAATGCTGAGGTTACTGTTTCACATGGATCAAGTGCTTGCACATATCTATGTAAATGAGTCGCCTAGATACAATGCAAAGTGGTAAAATGGTATTTCAACCATAGCAAGCAATCGGGTATTCCGGGTGATTAATGAGTGTGCAGCAGTTCATGAATTGCCACCATTGGGTATCAAATGGAACATTCTTATGATCTTATTTTTTGAGTGGCTTCTGATTAGATATTCGGTACAACACATACACTGTTCAGATTTTAGTGATGCATATAAGGATTGAAAATGCCAAGAACTAGAAGGAAGCAAATGTTTAGATGTCTAATATGAGGGCATGATCAAGGTGTGAATACACTCAGAGAGCATGCAAATCTGCAAGAAATAATCTTTCCAATAATATAATTGGGGCTACCTGAGGCATGAAGAATTTGCAGGTGCCCTTTGTCCTACAGGGCAAGCAAGGCTGCTACTTTCCCTCATGCTCATTTTCTCCGCAGGTCTAAAATATGTAGTGTCAGAGGAAAGCTGCCACACTTTGACCCCAGGGCATGCAACGCCAAATGGCCCATGCCCCCCTCATTTACCTAAACTGCTCTGTAAATGCTCCTTCCATCCCCAACAGTGGGCCAGGCCTGTTCAAAGAATGTTGCTATTATATTTACATTATATTTCAGTGCTCTGATTTACTCACATCTGGAGACACAACATTAGAGACCCTTAATTTGTTTTACATGCACACATATTGCACATATGGTCATGAGGGTGTGTTCTATTCAAATGTTTTGTGCAGTTGGGGACACTGGATGGAATTTAGCAGGTACAAGGTCTTACCAGAGCAAGCATGGGGAAATCCAATGCTGGGTATCACAAAGCACCTTGCCAGTGCAACCAAACGAAGTACCGGTGGATGAGAACGAGGAGGCCACTGCCAAATTCATGATACTTGATAAAGTGCATATGGCTCTCAGAGAAAATGAAACAGTAAGCTTTGTATAAAATGCAGGGAATTGTCGATGGATTGGTGCTTGATGTTTAA
>VKOC01007671.1:0-12393 GCA_009364415.1 Spea multiplicata | reverse complement strand
GATCTCTTTATTGGGGTGATGGCCTTTTAAGAGTTTTCTTTCCCAAACAAATAGTTTTTTCTGTGAAGGTCGCGCATGACGAAGGCCCAAATCCTGGCTCTAATAACAGTCTCTATGGAAACCGTGACTGGTCAGGAGGTAAAGATATTCTGAATGGAGTCACCTGTATTCAAGCAGGGATATCATTATACGAAGTCATATCCAGTCTGTGTGACCCTGAGAATCTGCCCCTTCACCCCAAGACTGGGGTAAAAATCCTGAGAATCTGCCCATTCACCCCAAGACTGGGGTAAAAATCCTGAGAATCTGCCCATTCACCATTAAAAGTCTGGTTTTGTGAAGGAGGGGAGAGTTGGCCCGTCTGGGGCCGGGCAGCCCTGGAGAAGTCTTGTGTAGGCCTACGAGAGGTAGGGCAGAGGGCAGATGGGGACCCCCGGGTAGGAGGGTAGTTTAGGACATGTGAAGATATGTAGGTAGAGGAAGCGCCATGGGAGGAAGCCTCAATCTGCATCGGACTTCCTGCGCTCTGAAGTCATTCCCATCACTCTAAACCATTGCCACCTCCCTTATCTCCTCACTGCGGACCACCCTCTTCTCCTCCTTCACGATGTTGGTCTCTGTGGTGGCTGAACCCAGGAGATTGGCTGAAGAGCAGCCAGTCGTTCAGCAAACACTGTGGGACCCGGGGAAAAAGAAGCAGCAGGAAGCCCCGCCCCTGTAACCAGCCGCACCGCCCCCAGATCGCCCTCGACCTCCCCTCCCGTTCACACTCCTGTTGTCTCGTGCAGAGGATGACTACAATCAGCACTCAGCCAAGCGTGGTCACCACGCAGGTGACGTCTGTGGAGCCGGGGTCCCGATGGATGACAGACATGTGTGACTGCTGCGATGACTGCGGAATCTGTGAGTGAGGGGCCGGTACTGGGGGGGAATAAAGACGGCGCTGCCTCAGGACAGACAGGCCAGGCTGGGAGTCTGCTGGGTACCTGGCCCTGTATAATGTATAGTCAAACGCTGTAAGCACATTAGCGGGGTGTGTATTAATTAACCCTTACTTTACTGAATTGCCTCCCCTCCCCTGACTTTGCCCTTGGTCCCTCAGGTTGCTGCGCGTTGTGGTGCCTTCCATGCATGATGTGCAACACAGTCAGTGAATTTGGGGAGTGCATGTGTCTGCCCCTCATGGACCCCCTTTGCTTGGGATACCTGGGATGCAGTGGAATCTGCCCCCCCATCACCCTGGCCATGAGGGCAGCCGTCCGCGAGAGATACAAGATAAAGGTATGGAGGCACGGTGTGACGTCTCTCCGCGTGGTACATAGGAGTAACCTCACGAGATTCTTTCTCCCCCCTGTTCGTACCACCACGGCCTTCTTCCTACCACCACAATCTGCGCACCTCCTTCCTTCCCTCCTTGGACGTCTCCTCTTCTTCCTATCTTCTAGTTATCTCGCTGCCAGCTTCACCTGCGTCTTTCTGGTTTCCCCACCACCGTCTTCCATCGCCGTGGTGTCTATGCCGCCGGTCATCTTCTCCCCCCCCACCACAATCTCCTGAACCTTCTTCTGTCCTTCATCCCACTTCCATCGGACGTCTCCTCCAGGTGTTTTCTCCGCACCCTCTTCTTGCATCTTCTCCTCTTCATCGTCTCACGATGTCTTCTTTCCTCTACGGCCTCTTCTCCTTCATCCTGTTTCTCTAGAAAGCTTCTCCTCCTTCCTATGATTAGGGACCTCTTGTCTTAACTCCAGTCCTCCAGTGCCCCCCCCCCACTCTCTGTGGCCCCCATAACGCCCTCCGGTTCTCTCCCAGGGGTCCATCTGCGATGA
The DNA here is from genome assembly GCA_009364415.1 of Spea multiplicata. Taxonomy (NCBI): domain Eukaryota; kingdom Metazoa; phylum Chordata; class Amphibia; order Anura; family Pelobatidae; genus Spea; species Spea multiplicata. The sequence continues at coordinate 10,564 of VKOC01007671.1, read as the reverse complement.
CAGCGTGCGCTCCTGCTGCTGCTACTCGTGTTCCTGGTGTCAGATGGCTCGAGAAATCAAGAGAAGAGGAAACTATTCCGTTGTGACAACTGCCCAAACCACCATAGTGACCAACACCCCCGCGTACCCATCACGTCAGGACTACACCCCCCTGGTGGAGTACTAGTCCCGCGTTTCCGCTCACGTCTGTTACGGCACACGCAGGAAAACGTGCGCATGTTTTATTTACTTCACTGCTTATTAGGTCATAAAAGAATATTTTGTATTGAGTTTCGGAGCCTCGCGGATGCAGAGAGTTTAGCCGGGGGAGGGGATGACTTTTGTAGCTTTTTTTTGTATCTTCAATATAGATGTTTTAGTAAAACAGGCATTTATTAAAGGTCAGTAGTTTCCTAGTCCTGGGCTCTGGACTTCTTTGACTTATTGGGGTCTGGGGAGGAGGGCATCTTTCGTGTGTTTTGGGGGCAGAAAGTTCCTAATCTTCATGGCTGGGGTTTAGAGGAGGCTGCACTGGAGTGACCGTTGGGGGTCTTTTCCTTGCATTTTGCTTGCGGATTAGCATTGGGGGGCCAAATGCCTTCTGGGTATATCCCCCATACTGTAGCTACGCTTCCCAGATGTACACCATAGAAACCCAGAACCCGCCAGCAAATCGGCCCCCATCCGGCCCCCGTCTAGTCGCCCGTTTCTCCTGCTGTAAAGACTCAAACCTTAATCAGTCGTTGGTCTCGTCTTAGATTCAGGAGCCGGATGTCTATCCCATGCATGTTTAATACCCTCACTGTATTACCCTCTACCACTTCTGCTGGGAGGCTGTTCCACTTATCTACCACCCTCTCAGTAAAGTAAAACTTCCTTCCGTTCCATCTCAGTCTCTGATCCTCTAGTGTTAGATTCCGTCTCTTGTTGTAACTTTTCTCCTGCTTTGAAATAAATTCCTCACCCCCGTCATTTATTAACCCCCTCTCGTTGTATTAAACTCTACCACCCGTGCGGGAAGCCCGTTCCATGTATCTACTACACATCTGGTCACCTGAGATTTCTGCTTCTCTCCTGAGATGTCCACATAACCGTTTGAAGACCAGGTATAAATGTTTTTTGCAAATCACTGGCCACCAGGGACACGGGACAAATCACTGGCCATCGGGGGACACGGGGCAAATCACTCGCCCAGCGTGGAACACGGGGGCAGAATTCATCTGGCCATCAGGTACACGGGGCCGAAATCCAGGGCCACCAGGGACACGGAGGCAAATCAACCGGCCATCGGGGACACGGGGCAAATCACTGGCATCGGGGGACACGGAGCAAACACCTGCCAGCGGGGAAACACGGGGCAATCACTGGCCACCAGGGACACGGGGCAAATCACCGGCCATCGGGGAAACGGGGCACATCACTGGCCATCGGGGAAGTGGCAAATCACTGGACCACAGGCACACGGTGGCAAATCCAGCTGGCCATCAGTCGGACACGGGGCAAATCATGGGCCATAGGGACACGGGGGGCAAATCCATGGCATCCGGGGACACGGGGCAATTTCAGACTGGCATCAAGGGACACGGGCGCAAATGCACTGGCCATCGGGGGACACGGGGAAATCCACTGGCCATCGGGACACGGGGCAAATCACTGCGCCACCCAGGGACACGGGGCAAATCACTTGGCCATCAGGGACACGGGGCAAATCACTGGCCATCGGGGGACACGGAGTGCCAAATCACTGGCCCACCAGGACACGGGGCAAATCACTGGCCATCAAGGGACACGGCGGGCAAATTCACATGGCCGAATCAGCGTGTCACGGGGCAAATCACTGGCCATCGGGGACACGGGGCAAATCACTGGCCATCAGGGACACCGGCGGCAAATCCACGGCCATCAGGGACACTGTGGGCAAATCACTGGCCAGTCGGGGACCACGGGGCAAATCACTGCCATTTCTGGGACACCGGGGCAAATTCAACTGGGCCAGCGGGTAACACGGGCAATATCACTGGCCAGCAGGTAACACGGGGCAAATCACTGGCCATCGTGGGGACACGGTGGCAAATGTCACTGGCCAAGCGGGGACACGGAGGCAAATCACTGGCCAACAGGGGACACGGCGGCAAATCACTGGCCATCGCGGCGGACACGGGCAAATCACTGCGCCATCGGGGGAACGGGGCAAATCACTGGCCATCGGGGACACGGGCAAATCACTGGCCATCGTGGGGACACGGGGCAAATCACTGGCCATCGGGAGCACGGGGCAAATCACGGCCATGCGGGGACACGGGGCAAATCACTGCAAATCAGGAAACAGGGCAAAATCACTGGCCATCAGGGGACACGGGGCAAAATTACACCTGCCAGCGGGGACACGGGGCAAAAATCACCTGCCAGCGAGGGAGAAGGCAAATCCCTTGCCAGCAGGGGACACAGGCAAATCACCCCCCATGCACAGCGGGGACACGGGGCAAAATCACTGGCCAAGCCCCTATCGTGGACACGGGCGCAAATCATGCCATCAGGGGACAGGGCAAATCACCTGCCAGCGGGGAACACGGGGAAAATCACTGGCCAGCCGTGGACACGGGCCAAATCACGGCCATCAGGGGACACGGGCAAATCACTGGCCATCAGGGGACACGGGCAAATCACTGGCCAGCGGGTAACACGGGGCAAATCACTGGCCAGCGGGTAACACGGGGCAAATCACTGGCCAGCTGGGTACACTGGGCAAATCACGGGGCACCCGGGAACACCCTTACTGCCCAGTCCATGTTTTTGCCCCTGGTTTATTTTGCCCCCGAGCTGCCCCTGCGTGACATACCCTCCCGCTCATCAGACGCCCCCCGGGTGCCGCTGTGTACTTTACAAACACAGCCGCCTGCGCTCCGCACGCGCTCATTTCCATAAGACACATACCGGGCCGGCTCTGCAAACTTTAACCATTTAAATAAATAACCAAATCAGGCCTTTTTCACATAAACAAGCGGCGGAGGCTGACGGGGAGACTCCCGAGTCCCATCTGCCTGCGCAGTCTCATCCATAGAGTGTCAGCTCTGTGGGCAGCTGGGATAGGGGGCGCTATTTCCTCTGCATCATCCAGGCTGTCTTCTGATTGGCTGATAAGACCCGAGACGCTACCTCTTCCTCTACAACACAGATTCCTTTCAGGTCCATAGCTGCCAACAGTCGCAAATTTGCTGCAACAGTCATGACAAACGGGCTTGTGTTCCACCCGTCGTTCGGATTATGTGGGCGGAGCCTGACGTGACATCACAGCGCTGCCTGGGTGCATACCTGCCAGCTTCTACCCCTGGCAAATCGGGATGCCAGGGGGTGGAGTTTGGGAGGCAGCGCTGTGTGCATTCTCCGGGGTCCCAGTCACGGCAGAATGAAATTGGGAAACTGTGTGAGACACAGGGCAGAGGTAGAGCTCGGTGGGATAGAATGGACAAATCGGGACTGTCCTGCACAATCAGGACAGTCGGGAGGCATGCAATTATGGAAGGACATGCTGCGAGCGGCATCCCTGCGATGCTTTCGTTCCATAACCGCGCATGGATACATTTCCGGGGCCAAACCATTCCGAATTAGATCATGGATTCCGTACGATGTTTGCTGACACGGAACGTTACACAAACACAGCCTGTTGTGACGCGATCTCACCGCGTGTTTGTAGGGTCATTAAGACCCGGCATCCGCAGCAGCCGCCCCGCAGCGCTCGCCTCGCACCCATCCTCCCTCCCTAATTACCCCGGACACCTTTGCATCTGTCACAGTACCCAGGGTGCAAAGAGTTAACCCCTGACCTTATTAACAGGACCCCCCAGTGTCCCATTGAGCCCCCCGAACGATGAACATGTGACCTTTACACAGTGGCAGAGCCAGGGGAGCCCAGTGCGAGGAGGCCCCCCGTGGGCCGGGTTGGTCACGGTTTCGGGGGTCCGGGTCGAGGTGCCTGGGAATTGGAGGTGACGCTGTCGGTTTGTCGGCGCTCTTTTAGTTGGATCTTAGATGTTTGACTTTTGTGTAAATGTCATTCCGCCCGCAGGATTATCCCCACGGGGGGCGTCTGGCGACGGCCGGCATGGAGGCCCCCACCTTTTCTGGCAGTTTGGGAGGTTTTTCTGTCGGATTTTAATGGAAAATCATTCTGGTTGGTGGAGGAAGTCGAGGATCGGAGGTTGGCTTGTTTACCGCCACATCCGCATCTGAAGGTTTCAGGGTAGGTGGCCCCGGCACGTGGCCAGCAGGTTGGTCCGGAGCGGATGTGGCTAGGAATCCCGTTGTGGTGGCCGTTGAGTTATGGGGGGACTTGTTGCGGGACAGGAGGATTAAGTTCCGGGGTGATAACACGGAGGTGGCTTCGGCTTCCTCTCCGTTGGTGGTTGGGCTGCTCCGGCACTTGGTCCTTCGGTGTTTACAGTTAAACATGGTCATCGCTGACACTCTATCTCGGCAGCAATGGGCTCGGTTCCGGCCACCGGCACCAGATGCCGAGCTGGAAGGTCATTCTTGCCCGGCTTGGATGTGGAGTTTGGAGGTCGGTCAGCAATAGAGTTGGTCCAGCGGTCAGTGGCCCCCACTACCTGGACGGCCTATTGTAAGGCTGGGACGGAAAGGGACCGTTTCTGGACTACTGCTGGGAGTCCCTCAGACGGTCCTTCTAACGCTTCTGTTCCATTGTGGGATTTGGGCGATGCCTTTAGCAGTGGTCTGTCCGAGGCTGGGTCTGTGTTTGTCTCCACCCACAGGGCAGTGGCAGGAGTGGGTTGGGCCTATGCTTCTCTCCACCCACAATGCTTTCAAAAATGGTCAATAATGTGAAAAACCAAGATGTGAGAATAATTCTAGATCTATTTAGAAATAAATGTATGGTTTATGAAGCCGGTGTCTGGCCCCGCCCCAGCCCCGCCCCCGCAGCCTCATCACGGCTGATTTATTTCGTCTCGCTTCTGTCCCGTCCTTGAAGATTTTAGCATTTCGGGTGATTTAAGGCATTTCTTATGAACGGATTTGGCGAGAGATGTTTGTTTCGGAGAGGAAATGTCTGCGGTGAGAACGCGGAGGCTCGTGGCCTTCACAGTAACTCGCTGCCACCTGGGAAGGTCCGGCGGGGAGGAAAAACAGAAAAGAACATATTATTCATTCTGCAAATGCACACTTCGGGGGCAGCTTGAGGTGGCATACCTACTAACTGTCCCTATTTAGCTTGACCAGTCCCTCTTTCAATGCCCTATTTCCCTCTCTCCTCCTCTGATTTCCCTCTTTGCTTCCCCAATGCTCCTCTTTTCCACCCCTGATGCCCCTCTCCTCTCCCCTGATGCCCCTCTTATCGCCCCTCTCTCCTCCCCGATGCCCTGCTTTTCTAGGAGGTCAGAATGTTTGCTGGGTATGAGAGGATCGCAGGGTTCCACGGCCCTAAAAGCCCCGATAATGTGTATAGAAACAGCAGGAAACGGCTTTATAAATTAAACGGGGTAAATAAACCCCATTATTCTTCTTCTAAATGCCCCTCAGTTACACATATAGCTCCGCCCCAGTCACGCCTCTAACCACACCCACTAAAGAAAAAGTGAATTAAAGTGTGTGATCAGATGTAATTGAACATTATATTAGATACGCGGGGTACCGGGGTATTACTGCATCAGTTACCCCCACACCCTGCAGGGGGCAGCACTTTACCTGATGCGTGTAGCCCGGCAGCCATGGCCGCCGCTGTCACTCTAGGGAGTCCCAGGAACTGGGAGTTCCATCCGGGGAGACGGGGCCCCCCGGGGCACTTATTCACAAAGTGCCCCTCTTTTCTTCCACCGACGTCAACACAAATGAAACATTAGAATGTAAAACAGGACACGGTTTGCTGCGGACTCCGCTGCAATCCTTCATGATGTCACTTCCTGTTCATATTAAGTGATGATGTCACATTATGCCCCCCCAATCCAAGGCCCCGCGCGGCGAATACACAATCCGTGTTTCCCGGTAAAATTGGCGCTGCGCATGTGCAGCCAGTGGAAGGCCAATCTGTGGTGACAGGACCGTAGGCAATGTCACAGAATTCCTGTCAGGACTGTACCGGTTATATCAGGACAACTGGCAGAAATATAATGTGGGGCGCCGCAGAATATCACAGATACCACGCAGCTCTGGGTGGAGAAACCAGTCCCTAAAACTGACCTGGAGCCGCCATCAGCCATTGCTTCCGGCCTCTCCCCGGCAGGTAGCGGCTCCTGCGCGGCCTGTGACTGCACACTAAATGGAGGGAAAGGGAAGAGGCTGAACAGCCAATCAGAGCTCACTCTGTGCCCTAAAGCCCTCCCTCTCTGTGTGGGTGGGGATGGCGCTGGGGGGAGGAGCCGCTGTGACTGGATGAATCCGGTAATCTCCTCACATTCCCCCGGCAGAGGGGCCGCTCACATACTGCTAATGCTTTAGAGTGTAAGCTCTTGTGCGCAGGGCCCTCCTCACCTGCTGTCTCTGTTAGTCAGTTTGTTATGTTACATAATACTTGTAATGTCTACCCGTTGTACAGCGCTACGGAATATGATGGCGCTATATAAAACAATAATAATAATAGTCAGGGAAATCTACCACAGGATGGGGCCCCGGCCTCTACCCCTCCAGCCCCATCCTGCCCCCGTCGGGCCGCCCGTTTCTCCCGCTGTAACGACTCAAACCTTAATCAGTCGTTGGTCTCGTCTTAGATTCAGGAGCCGTATGTCTATCCCATGCATGTTTAATCCCCTCACTGTATTACCCTCTACCACTTCTACTGGGAGGCTGCTCCACTCATCTACCCCCTCTCGGTGAAGACGTCTCGGCTTCTCGCGGGGTGCCGTCTCTCACGCCTTCGGATGTCTGGAATGGATGCCTCGCTCTCTTCGGATAGTTGTGAGCGAGCCGCCAACGTGGGATGGTCACCGAGATAACGGCGCGAGCCAAGCGAGCCGCCCGCTCCCTCATTACCCGTCTGCAGCAGATAAGGCGGACATCGCCGGACGGCAGCCTCATTATCCGCGCTTTGGGGGATGCGACGCCTCAGAGAGCCGCCGTAAATCATCCCCGGAATCCGCTCTTCTTTCCAACTCCTTCGACGCGGCGCCGGAGATCGGCTGTTATTTAACGTGTGAGGCGAGGAGTATGGAGGGAGCGTTTACTGGAGCAGCAGACCTGCAGGGGTGGCCGGCCGGCGATGCTCTAGCGGCCACCGCTGCGGAGAGAAGACAGGACGGGCCGGTAAATGTGGGGGACCGGCCACCCCAAAGCTGGAGCACGAAGAGGCAGAAAGCAGCCCCGTCCGTGAGTACCTTCTACATCACCAAAGGGCTTTATCGGGGCCGACTGGGGTAATTGGGGGCCAACGGCTAAATCTTCATTAATCGCCATAGAAACGCGCCTACGCGTTAGAGTTGTCTCGGTTCTGTTCCGATAATGTGGCCCTTAGACACCTGGTAGTGTGGATTCAACATGTGGGCGGCTTCCTCTACTGAAAGAGTAGTGAATGCCTGGAACAACCGTACAGTAGGTGTGGTGAGAACAGACCGGAACCCCAAACATGCTGTTACCGCCAGTCTTACAATAAGGCTTTAGCTAAGGGCTGCCTGAGGGCGACGTCGGGGCCTCCGGGGTGACATCCAGTAAACGGCGGCTCGGGGGCAGACGATAACCCGGTAACTGCCCGTCTGCCTCGTCTCTGTTACCCTTCAGGCTTTATCCGGCCCCCTGAAGCCGTGCCCGGAGAACGCTGCCCGGGAGAGGAGCCGCGTCCGCACCCTGCGCCAGGCCTTCCTGTCCCTGCAGGCGGCGCTGCCCTCCGTGCCGCCGGACACCAAGCTCTCCAAACTGGACGTACTGGTCCTGGCCACCAGCTACATCGCCCACCTCACCCAAACCCTGGACCAGGAGGGCCGCTTCCCGGGGGCCCCGCGCCTCAGCAGGGGGTTCCTGCACCCCATGAAGGTATCAGCCGATTATTCTCCTCGCTCTATCCGTTGGGACTGGCAGTGAGACCGGCAGCTGCGGGGTTAATCTTATAACGTAAATATATGTCACATATGGATATCTGTTATACACCCCCCCCTCCGGCCTCCACTAGAAACGCTGCCCCTCTATGCAAATTAGCTGCTGGCTCTTTGGCTGATTTGCATGCGCTCCTCTAAAACAAACAGCAGCTGATATTCTCGGCTCCTCTTTCTTTTTTTGCCCCTTCTGCCCCACCGCGTTTTTACCCCCCCCCCCTGTTGATCTTGTATTCCAGAAATGGCCCATGAGATCCCGTCTTTACGCCGGAGCCCTGGAGGCAGAAGTGCCTGCGCGATGCGCCCCGGACCAGGCCTAGGGGCCGATGAGCTTGAAAGCCAGGATGGTGTCTTCTTGATTTCCCCGCCGGCTGCCGCCAGGTCTCCTCCCGGCAGAACTTCATGCGCGGCCCCCGCTTCCCCGCTTGGTGTTTAATGATCAAAATATATGAAAAGCGGTACAAAAATCAGCTATTTTGTCTCTGTTTGCAGATCTCTCCCCAATTCGAGACACCTAGAGGCAGAGTGAGAGAGCGAGAGACATAGGGAGCGAGCCAGAGAGAGAGAGGGAGAGAGAGAGAGAGAGAAAGAGAGGGAGGGAGAGCGAGCCAGAGAGAGAGAGAGGGGCGAGCCAGAGAGAAAGAAAGAGAGGGAGGGAGAGCCAGAGAGAAAGAAAGAGAGGGAGGGAGAGCACTGTGTCACGCGTGTGATCCCTGCTCTGCGTGGTGTTGCCCGTCTGTGCCGTGTTTTCTGCCAGGGGTTCCCTCGGCGCATGCGCTTGGTGCCGGCACCACGGACGGGGCCACATAACTTTAAAACTATGTGGTTATCTGCAGCCCCTTACATCGAGGGGTGCAGACGGAGAGGTTGGGGGTCCGGATCATTTGATTCACACAACACGGCGACCGAAACAAACAGAAAACATGCGCACCGCTAACGGTGTCCCCGGGCTGCGTGGGAGCTCCTCGGGCTTCACGGGGCCACTCGGAACAGGCGTGTGTGTGTGTGCATTACATATATATTACATATATGTTATAGATATATATCATGTGACAGATCACGTGACGCGGCACACAGCAGGCCGCAGCGGCTGGTATTCCGGGCGAAGGCGTTCCATACGCGGCACTTTATATATTATTTACGTTATTTTCTTCTTTTCACCGTTTTTGGACTATTCTGCGTTGCACGAAACCCAAATAAAAATCCGCTTTAATTCCCGCCGTAATTCCCTGAAAGCGGATTCCGGAGGCTTAGAGCCAACGAGCTCATTTAGAGCCAACGAGCTCATTAACCGGCCAAACGCTAAGCCGCCCGTCACCTTCTGCTCCTCGGCACGGGGCCACGGCCCGGGGGGCCATGGCGGGGGGGGGGGGTCGACACACAGGTTCTCACCCATAATCAGGCAGATCAGACCCGGCCAGACTGCCAATGTGAACCTGAGCCGGCAAAGCTTCCCACGGAGAGGTGGCTGACCCGGGGGGCCGGGGCCACAACGATCTCACCCCAATTACACAGAGCCCAGCCAGTGAACGGGGCCGATCCGGCTCTCACGCCGCCAAAGCAACCCGGGCTAATTATCACGCGGGGAGACGGGAGGGGGGGCGCAGTTATGATCATCAACACGGGGGGGGGGGGGGGGCTTACTACTTTGACACTGGTCCTTCTGGCCTTAGGGTTATCGGGAAAGCAATGGAACCGGAGGTGGAATTGCCCCGGCAGAAACGTCGGAGTCACCGTGTGTGGTATTGCACGCCCCTGCACACGGTGAGCGCACGTTCGCACTGGCGGCCTTCCAGCACTACTCTTCCCCATGTACCATCAGGTCTTGGGGTTGAGATTTATTTTTGAATCCGGCAGGCCAGAAATGGCCTGTCCCTAAATTATTTTTACTTAGTTTATATAATCACATCGTGTGATCACGAGTGCCTATTCATTTTCCCCTTTTATTGAATTCACGGTTTTGAAATTCACGGCTTGGCCCCCACACTTCTTTGGCACATGATTTGGTAACCATGTTTTTGGACACTGTTTTCTTTTTAGAGGCAGTGAAGTCTGGACTTTGCTGGAGGAGGATTGGGAGCCTTTCGGCCCCTTCCTCTCTTCAAAAAAGCCAGCAAGGAGTCTCACTCTTCGGAGTGAGACTCAAGATCCGACCCTCCCATGGGGTCCGAGTTCTCCGTGAGGGAACTCGGTATCGTAGTCTGGCTTCTGCTGCCTTGTGCACAGTTGCGGCACCCAGGAGCACGAACCTCGGGCTCCAAAAAAAATGTATCCACTATCTATCTTCCAGGAGGGGAGGCTGCCTGCATTCCCAAAAATATATCGTTATTCCTGCAAACACTTTTACATTGTATCCATCCGCCAAGAGGGGAGGCTGCCGGCTGCCGGCATTCCCTATAAATGTATCAGTAATTCCTATAACCACCATTACAATGTGTCTGTCCACCAAGAGGGAAGGCTGCCGGCGTTCCCTTTAAATGTATTGGCGATTCCTGCAATCACTGTTTGTCCCGGGAGCCTCCGTGACTTGGGGGGCGCCTGGAGGCTGCATT
>VKOC01007670.1:0-16059 GCA_009364415.1 Spea multiplicata | reverse complement strand
AAAAGAAGTTTAGTAATAATAAAGGGGCTTTGTCCTGTTAAGTCCAACAGTCTTGACTTTCCTATACTTTTCTATCTTTTCACATCTCACTTGAAATCTATGTTACAGATGTGACATGTATTAGACTATATAACTCTAAACTAAAAGACAAATAATGTTAGGCTTTTTTACCTGTTTTAAACAATATTTGAGGAAAGTCTTGCTGGGATTTTGATTTTCCTTTTTCTGGGTCAACAGATAAGGGAATGGTGGAACTCAATGGAGTTTGGGGTCTATTCACTAAAGGGAGAGTTGACGAGAGTTTCTAGGAAAGTTGTGATTTCAACGCTCTCACTTTACTTTATTATGAAGGTCTAACCTCAGTGAGCTTGTACTGACCCTGTATAATGTATAGTTAAATTAGTAAGATTGTTCCAAGGTCTCCTCAATTTGTTATGCATTATTGTGCAAGTTATGCATTATACAGGACCAGCTCAGTCCTTCTTACTGGTGGAACCTGCAAGTGTTGCCCCTTTATTAAGTAAAGTAAACTATAAAACTACAACTCTCCTGCAAACTCTCCTGTTAGTTAGTATGTTTCTTCTGCCAGTATTGATGCCTTTTAGTTACCAATGTTTTGCTTAATAATAAATATATACATTCCCCGTATAAGACATCATTGTCAGCAACAGACTGATTCAGCATATATCTCGATTAATTGGATAGTAATCCTTACATATATATATATTTGACCAGATTTATTTAAGATAAAATGCATTAGTGTTTTTTTTTCCCCAATGCGGTATATCGGAGAGTGGCTAATCAGTTACTCAAGCTGTGCCTATGTCTAGTAATTGAATTTATTTTCTCAATGTTTACACTGAGATACAGTTATGTAGCTTGCCTACCGTGTATATTTTCAATTTCACCTCTTGTGTGTTATATACCCCCACCTCCTTCTAGACTTAAAGCTTGTTTGAGACAGGCCCTCATCACCTTATGTTTATGTAAATTCAAATTATTATGCACTACTTGTTATGTCTGTTTACCCATTGTACAGCGCTTCAGAATATGATGGTACTATATAAATCAACAAATAATAATATTTTTGATAGAGCTACCCTTGGCATTGATTCCAGCTCAGTGTCTTTACTGATGAACATTCAAAACAGCATTAATCATTTTTTGTGCCATACAGTATAAATATAAATGATGATATTACAGAAAAGCACATTTAGCCAACTTACAGACAATATTACTAATAAGTGTAACTCATAAGTAACCATACAAGTAGAACACATACCATCCTTTGTTATTATAGCCGATGACTTTTATTATTTTTGTAAAAATAAATTATAATATTGCTAATCCAGACTCGGAATCGATAGCCCTACATCAGCAACAAAATCCAGTTACCATTATGTATAAATCCCATCAATAGTTTGTCATTACTCCCCACCGGTATTTACAAAATACTATCTCTTCCCAATCCTGATGCATGTCACATTCCAATTCTTCTTTTTTTCATCAAGAACATTTGATTTAGTATCTGGTTACTGCTAATCCTATGTCATGACATTTCCATTCACTTCGGATTCTAAGCTCAAGGCAGCTTCCTCTGAAGATAATGCACAGAAAAACCTATTGTCATAAAAAGGATAACCTGAGCTGGGTTGTCATATTTAAATGGCAACACACTCAGGCTCTCTTCACCCCCTAGACACTGTGAATAATTTTCTTAATGATGATAAAGTCAAATACTATGTCTATTGATAATACATTTCATATCTGGCTCTCTGTTCTAATCCTACCCTGTAATTGAACTTATTATCCAGAATAAGAGCAGAGATGGAATGTGGCATCAATTAACCCTTTGCAGGGCAATTCATTGCAAGCAATACATTAAACCCATTGTTTGGCACCCAAAAATTTGAAACTAGCATTTCATGTTATTCTTTGGTTATATTATTGAATACTGTATACATGTTCTAATGTACTTTATTACAGTTTGATGCACAATTTATTCTTTTCAGGAACAACATACTGTCCCACCATTTTGGTCATATTAGTGGTATTAATTAGTCATGTTCCAGTGCTCTCCATTCAGACAGCCCATGAAGGCTGTGTCATACAAGCGGGTTACTCAGAGCTATGCTCTTTGATACACACAACAAGTAATAATGTATTTGTTTGAATAAAACACATATTCCAAGTTAAAATTAAATTCTGTGCTAAGAACTACAGGAAATGTGGTCATTTGAATGCTTATATGTTTGCACATATCAAAGAGAAATGTATTAAAATGTATGCGAGCACTGGGACAAGAATAATACTCAAGTCCATCTTTAAGATAAATTTCTATAAAAAGTTTTGTTGGTAGGTCATAGGCATGAATGGGGCAGAGCTTGCTCACAACGGCACAATTTAGCAAAGCTACTTCAAGGCTCCAACAGAAATTCCCAAGTGATGAAGCATTAAATCCAAAGTCCTACCCAGTCTTACTCAGTAAAACATTTATGCCATGCTATTTTAATTTGTCCGACTACAGGCAAGCAAGGCTGTAAAGCATACCTCATGACATTCAGAACAGCCAAAGAAGGGGCACTTTTGTATTAGTGGCTATGTTGAGACTATCCCGAATATAATCCATGGCCTAAAACGAGCTCGTCCCGCTAAACAGGGACACTTGGGAGGTATGATAAAGGGAATAGGGAAGGGTCTGTAAAGGGAATTTCACAGCATATAAGGAACAGCTTCCCAATTTTTAATATGTTTATTTTTTCTGCTGCTGTTTGTTTTTCTGTGTTTGTGTTTTTTCTTGTTTGTGTTTGGATTACTGTCACAGCTGATACCAGAGTGAGCATGGACATTGCAGCACACCCACAGCTTTAAGCATACCGTTAGGATATACAATATGGATTAAAATACTATGTAAATTGCTTGTTCTCATTTAACTGTAAGAAGCCATACTTCTATAGTATTTTTAGTATTTTATAGTATTATCTAAGATTTTCAGGTCTCGGAAATGTATGTTCTAACATTCTGGAGATAGTTATTGTTTGTTCCTGCAATGTAGTCATCTGTAAGAAAGCCTGGAATCATAATGTACTAGAAGCTGTTACGAATGTAAATAGATATTATTAAGAAGTCTATTTTTCGCAATGTCCTTTTGAAATAAACTGACATGCTGTATTACCACAACCCTTCTTAAAGGTGAATAAAAACTCAATTATTATGTCAGCTGCACACTTACTACAAATATTTTGGGTTGAAAGCCCTTCCACTGACAAACTGACATTTAATCGTAAGAAATTTTGGTAACCAATTATATTATCTGTTTCTCATAGCCAAATAGCTTTTTTTCAATTTAGTTCCTTTCTTCTCTACCATCCTCCAAAGCACAGATGGTAGTGAGGCTTGTTGAATTTAGACTGATACATCCAGGCACCAAGAATGACATTGTAGAGAAATAGTTGTTTAATGTGGATTTAACTGGAATAACATATGAAATTATTTCCAAATACATGTGACCTTGTAAATCAAGATAGATATACTGTATTGATGTGTCCATGTGAGCAACGCATGCCTAGACATACATCATTATCTCATTTTGGTGCGCTATCATCCTGTTGTAAATCCTATGGTTTATATACCTGTTTACCAAGGCAAATTAGCATGTTCAGCAGGATCGAATATACTACGTCTCCTCCTTGTTTGTGTTTGCAGCGATCAATTGAGGAGTAAACAAAACAAGCAGTTGCTGCCCATGTGGCAGTTTGCTTGGAATGCTCCAGCCAGGAGGGAACCCACGAGTGAACCAAACAATCTCTCACAAAACATCTGCAACCATCTGACCCTGGCCGTAACCTTTAAATCTATCTTTTCATATTCATCTCAAAAGACCTTGTCAATGGCCAAGGAGACCGAAGAAAGGGATTCTTCAACAAACAAAAAAAGATACAGAGGAAATTCAGCCCAGATTAGGTGGCAGTAGATAATACAGTTTGCTCATTTTTATTCTACTGCTGAAACTGGAGTTGAATTCATTTTCATTTTATCTTTATTCATGCTATTTAAACATTACATTCATTAGGATTGTGAACTGCAACAGATAGAAAAGAACAAAACTAGTCGCCAAATTTGTTGGGCATCTGTTCCCACTAGAGACGGCCCTCTGCCAACTCTATATCATGTCTTTTTTTTCTGAATTCATTTCAGACAATCCATCAGTTTATGAACTGTTTGATCAAACTTGTCATTAACCAAGTGAAACATTTCATTTGTATTAACAAAAATGGGACAGATAATTAGTATGGGGATTAAATGTTTTCCTGTTTTATGTATTTATTTACTAAATCTGTTTAATGTTGATATGATTTTCTGTTACATATAATTTATGTTAGTGTGGATCTTGGCATTTCATGAAAATTCTGTATTAATGACATAATGTATCCATTCAACACTTCAAGACTTTTTCATAGGTAGTAATTAGGCAATATGACAATACCAATTTTGTGAGCAATATGCTTCAAATTTATTCCTATATTGCAATGATAATATTTCATCCCTAGATTTGGTGTAGAATGTAAGAGAATAGTTTAACACTCAGTGGGCCACCATATCTATCTATCTATCTATCATTTATCCATCAATCCATCCATTAAAGGAGAAAGGAAAAGACAGGGGGTGGAAGAAAAGGGATATGAGGAGTCCTTGTTAAGTACAACATGACTTTCTCCATCAGTGTTAAGGGTTGGTCACTCTCCTTCACATGATCCGCATTATCTAGGAGGGTCCAAAGTAATCCATGGCACGAAGTACCAGTAAGGGGATGTGTCAAGCATGTACCAGAGAGGGAGAGCACATCTTGTGGCAAAATCTGTTCCAGAAATTCCAAACAGGCAGCAGAACTGTAGTCAATATTTCTTTTGGTTTTGTTTGAGGATGAATAGTTTTTAGTGAACATTTTGTTGAAATACTTTCTATGTTATAAGTTGAAAGGTGAAAGATTTCAGAAGGTTGAAGGGTCTGATTTTCAGAGGGTTTTCTTTAAGTTGGCATCTGAAGTGAGTTTTGATTAAAACCAAAGGGGACCTAATTTTGGAATGTCCACATTTTTTAAAGGCTGGGGTAAAACCACTTCACCTTCACCTTCAGACATAACTTGTGTTTTTGGTATTATATGTGGGTTTCGTATTTCATATTCTCTTAAAAAATGAAACACTGATGAACATAGGCAGCTCAGCTTTTGACAAAGCGCCTCTGGTGTGAAACATCTTTTCTGACGGCTGGTATTTGTTTTTCTGTGTCATTATTTTTTGGGAGTTAATTTTTTTTAATTTGAATTGATGATTGGAATAAAGGAATTATTATTAGCTAAAAACTGTTTTATTCCCATCACTTTAATTTTTGAACTGTAACTTTGAGGAATATTCCCTAAATCTCCGAGGATCTTGGTAGTACCCTTAAAGTTTGGGCTGGATTGTATACGCCATAAAATTAAACATGGACAATGGTTTCAACTTATGCTCTGTAACATTATGTGTTATTGCATTGTAAACACTGCAGTCTACAAGGCTAATCAATCTATGATCCTTAATAAACACAAAATAACAATATATATATATATATATATATATATATATATATAGTGTGTGTAAATGGGGGAAGCTGTATTAGTCCAATATATATATATATATCTATATATATATTATTGTATGTGCATCTAACAAAAGTATTCTGGGCACGAAAGGACAGTTACAATCTGATTTTAACTCTGAAAAAATACTTGTGTTAATGTGTTTCATTGTCATTCACACAAAGAACTGAGTCCTAAAATCCTTTACTCAACTAAACTCTTAATAAGTAAACTGAGACTAACCCCTTAATACCAGATTTGTTGAACAACATGATTTGGGTCTTTGCTATTCAAGCACCTTGTACAACCAAAATGACTGTTGAAGCTAAAATCATGAAAGAGTGATTTTATGTAGCTACTAAACTCCTCTCAAATCTCTTTGCAACTTAACGAGTAAAGAAAGCTCAATGTGTAATGCCAGCTAATGTGGTTTATGACGGAAAATCAACCTATCTTTGTGGCTTATCTAAGCCAGGATAATACTTTTAGCCTTTATAGTCCCTGTAACTCTATTTTTTTAGTCCCTGACTATGTAGCTCCCGAAATCCTTTTCCAAAGAGTTAAATTGGATGTGAAATCTGTACCAGGCTATGGGACTGTCTTTGTTCTTAGACGAGACTGCGACGCTTTGCTCCTGTATCACTTTCATTGGGTCTGATTAAGCTTGACAGTGTGACAGGATAGCAAAGGCAGGCACTAGCAAACTGAATCAAAGTATTTTCCAGCCAGACAGCAGCCTCCTCCTCTTGAGCCCTGTGAAAAAGAGGTAGTAGCAGATGCTGATAGCAGGCACCACTAACAAAGTCCTAACTTTGATGAGGGCTGAAAAAAATCCTCACTTCTTAGATCTTGGTTCAGCACAATAGATGAATGAGGGGGGATAAAATGTGAAAGCTGAAGTAATGTATATGTGTGGTGATGTACCAATTGGGTAGAAATAGATTTTTTGTAAAGG
The DNA here is from genome assembly GCA_009364415.1 of Spea multiplicata. NCBI lineage: Eukaryota > Metazoa > Chordata > Amphibia > Anura > Pelobatidae > Spea > Spea multiplicata. The sequence continues at coordinate 9,487 of VKOC01007670.1, read as the reverse complement.
TTTCCATGTTAGTATTCTTATTCCTGCTGACTTGCAATTGAGTGAGTGGAACTTGTGATGTGTTCAAAGTATATGATTTTCAAGAATATGGACAATTAAAGAGTTTAGAGTGATTATTATTATTATGATTACTATTATATCGTTTAGTTATACTGTAGTAAAAATATTTAATTTGATTTGATGTAAATTTGCGATAGCTGTATGTAGAACCGACCTCTAAGGTTATGTGAAACTACATCTTATTCTCTGACATGGTATAACTAATTTATACAGATTATATATTCTATCTGACCATTACAAAAATGGGATTTATTCACTAAAGTGCAAATTTCCAGGAGAGTTGTGCTTCACTATACATTATGAAGGGCCATACTAAGTGAACTGGTTTGTGTTTAGTGTATTGTTAAATCGGTGACATTTATTGAAAGTCACTGTGCCAATTGAACTATGCAATATCATGCAGCTTACTAAGGTTTACCGTTCATAATGTATAAATGAATGAATTAAAGCTACTGGTACCACTTTAGTGAAGAACCCTAGGATTGCCACCTGATTTTTCAGGACACGTCTACTTGGGGGACTGCTGTAATAGGGACAGTTCATCTGTCCCAACTTCCCCTTTCATTGCAGAGTCAGACAAAAGCAGCAGCTGCTCTGTAAATCAACCAGACAGGAGCAGCTGATCACAGTACAGCTGATTGTAATAAGGAGAAAGGCTTCCTGGTCAACTGTGCTTGTGTGTGTATTGTGGATATGAAGTGTGTACTTTGTGTCTAATGTGTGCATGTATTCTGTGTGTACTGTGTGCAGGCCCAGACTAACAATCTGGCACACTGGCCAAATGCCCAGTGGCCGCCGGGCACACACAACTCACACATACACAGATATACACCACCACATTCATCCACACAGATCCCAATACCACACACATCAGACAAATGTTTATTACATAGTATATGATTGCATGTATATATAAAAAGGACCATCGAAAGCTCTGTAAATATTTGGCAGATATTTGCAATCTAAATCAAATTACTGGATTTTACTAAAACATGACGTAAAGTCATGATTTTATGAAAGACACGGAGGCGGATATTGCGCATTAACCCTTTCTTTACTCCGAACAGCAGCAAAGAAAAAGGAGTGTACAACAATAACCCCTCCCACATAACAATATCCATAAAAGGGCTGACATCTCTATAATTCTCCTCTTTCGCGGCTGCGACGGAGCCCAAATTCAACCTCGGAAGTGTCCAGAAACCAACAACAGAAGGATCCGATACTGCGGCAACTCAGGAACATTGGAACCAAACACCTGAGGACCGACGAACCACCGCATCAACAGATCCGCAAGAACCGCAGGCAGACCCGGAGGAGATCAACCTGAAAAACACAAATGACGGAAACCGTAACATCATGGAAAGCAAGTAAAGTCAACGGGCACAGTAAGTGACAACGGAGAACCACCCCAACATGCAATAAAAAAGGTACAAAGTAGTATAACAAACATTGAAAACATAAGAAAATAATACAATAATAAAATAATAAACCACAACCCAACAAAACAGAAGGGCGGGCAAAGAAGAAAAACCACACCACCAAAAACACCACACCAAAGAGGGCGGAAACAATATTCGCCTCCGTGTCTTTCATAAAATCATGACTTTACGTCATGTTTTAGTAAAATCCAGTAATTTTATTTCAAGACACGGAGGCTCATATTGTGCAAGTTTAAAGCTGGGAAAGCAGAGGCGAAAAAAGGTGCTTGATGGGTTTGAAATAGAACTCCCGAAAGGTGGATTCCGAAGACTAATCCGCCGCACGGAGAATATCCTCCAAACGGCCACCTGACAAAAAGATAGGCAAATGAGGAAAGCGAAAGGACAAAAACAGCTGAGGAGAATCCCCAGACCGAAACCGCAAAGTGCGGGCTTCGTACTCCCGGAGACAAGCAACGGGGCAGAGAGCCACATTAGACGGGAACGCCGGGTAAGTAACCGACCTAATTGCCGTCTTAGTGCGTCGCGAGATGTCAAAACGGACACCCTCCGGAACAAAGGACCTGGCATTCCAATCCAGTGCCCGAACGTCCGAAACACGTTTACAAGACACGAGACAAAACAACATAGCCAGTTTAGCCGACAACTGGCGCAAAGAGAGCTCCGAATTGGGAGGCCACGCCAGAAACAGGTTCAACACCGAAGTAACATCCCAAGTGGAAGAGTACCGGGGTCGTGGAGGTCTGGACAAACGCACTCCTTTGAGCAGGCGGCAAACGACAGGGTGCTGGCCAACAGGGACACCGTCAAAACCCTGATGTGCCGCCGATATGGCAGATCGATACAGATTGACCGTCCGGTAAGCATGACCCAGGTCGAAAAGGTGGGAGAGGAAGTGGAGCACCGAAGTCAAAGGGGCTGAAAAGGGATCCAGATCCAGTGGCAGGCACCAAGAAACCCAAACCTGCCAGGCTGCATGGTAAGATCTGTGGGTACCCGGAGCCCAAGCTCGCGACAAGAGCCGCTGAGCTGAGACCGAAAGGCCTGCGGCAGACCCGGACTCCCGGAAACCAAACACGCCAAGAGCGAAAGGCTGCCGTCCTGAATGAGAGGGTGCGGAGCGCCGGAGGGGTCCCAAAGCAGGGGGCCCGGCGAGTGGAGCAGGCGAGGTATCGCCACCAACAGATCCAGCAGGGAGGGAAACCAGGACTGGGAAGTCCAAAACGGGACAATCAGGACCAAGGAGGCCTGATGCCGGCGGGTCTGCAGGAGCGTCCTGGGAATCATAGCGAAGGGGGGAAACGCGTAATGGCGACCTCCGGACCAGTCCTGAAGGAAGGCGTCCACCGCCAGAGCCGCCGGGTCGGGCAGCCAACTGAAAAAGAGCGGGAGCCAGGTGTTCAAGCGAGAGGCGAAGAGATCTATGCGGAACGGGCCCCACAGAGCCGTAATAGATGAAAAAACGCTCCTCGCCAGGGTCCAATCGCTGGCATCCGAAAGGTAGCGAGAATTCCAGTCCGCCACAGAATTGGAAAGACCGGGAATATACTCCGCCTGTAGCATGATGTTGTGGTCCAGACAGAATGACCAGAGATCCTTGGCCAGATTCGCCAAAGTGGCCGACTGCGTTCCCCCAAGGCAATTGACGTAGCGGACTGCAGACACATTGTCCATGCGGAGTTTGATGCAAGAGTTGATGCAGTCCCTGGAAAAACTCTTGATGGCGAAAGAGCCCGCCAGGAGCTCCAGGCAATTAATATGCAGGCCGGTCTCCGACTGAGACCAAGGACCACCCGTGGAAATCTCGCCGCACCGCGCACCCCAGCCGTGAAGGCTGGCGTCGGATTCTATGGAAACGTCCGGCGTCATGCCGAAAATAGCCTTGCCGTTCCAGGCAGACATGTTGGCCAGCCACCAGCGAAGCTCCGCCCTGGTCTGATCGTCTAGGCAGATCCTGTCCGCGTAGGAAGCGCCCTGTCGAAGATGGTGGATCTTGAGACGCTGGAGGGCCCTGTAGTGAAGGGGCCCCGGGAATATCGCTTGGATGGAGGCCGCCAAAAGGCCGATAACCCGGGCCAAATGACGGAGCGATATCACGCGCAAGCGAAGGATCCGCCGCAGCTCCTTCTTGATGGAATGGATCTTGGCGTCGGGAGGCGGAGAACACCCTCTACGGAGTCGACGACGAAGCCCAGGAACTCCAACCGCCTGGAGGGGACAAGGTGAGACTTCTCCTCGTTGACAAGGAAACCCAGACGAAGGATCAGATCCAGCATCCACTGCATGTGACGGTGCAAGGTATCCTTGTCTTGTGCCATGAGAAGCATATCGTTCAAATAAATAATCAACCGGACCCCTCTGGAACAGAGCAAGCCCACCACTGGCCGGAGAAGCTTGGTGAAACACCACGGCGCCGAGGACAGTCCGAAGGGTAGACAAGTGAAGCGCCAGAGCTCGTCGCGCCAACGAAAGTGGAGGAGATTCCTGGATTCGGCCGCCACAGGAACCGTGAGATAGGCGTCTTTTAAGTCTATCTTCACCAGCCAGTCGTTCGTGAGGAGCAGGTCCCGTAAGAGGTGGATCCCCTCCATCTTGAAATGGCGGTAGCGGACGTACCCGTTGAGGTGCCGGAGATTGATGACCGGACGCAGGCCGCCTCCTTTCTTTTGAACCAGAAAGATGTTGCTGAGGAAGCCAGGAGAGTCGGGGGGAACACGTTCTATGGCATTCTTCTGAGCCAGGGAGGCGACCTCCGAATCCATGAGGGCCATGTCGTGCTGGGAAAAAACAAGAGGCCGTAGAGGGGAAGAAGACGGAGGGTAACTTACCAGCTCTATGACGTAGCCGCTCACCGTCTGGAGGACCCACGCGTCGGAGGTTATGGACCGCCAAACCTGTAAAAAATGGGTGAGCCTGCCCCCTACAGGATACTGGGAAGAAGGGTGAACAAAAGGACGACTCACCAGTAGGTTTGCGGGTGAAGTGGGATCCACGCTGGCCTCTCGCTCTCCATGGGCGCCCACGCTGCGGGAAGAAAGGCTGCCTGGAGTACGAGTAGGAGCCTCGCCTCGAGCGTGTTGAGCCTTGGATGATTGAGCCTTATGATTGGATGATTGAGCCTTATCCAAAGCAGTAAAGGCGCCCACGTAACGGCCAAGATCCTTAATAAAGGAGTCTCCGAACAGTAAACCTTGGGCCTCACTGCCCATCTCTGTAAGCGATAAGTTAGCCAACTTAGGCTCAATCTTAAACAGGATGGCCTTGCGCCTTTCGATAGACAGGGAGGCGTTAGTGTTTCCGGCAATGCAAATGGCCCGCTGCACCCAACCCCGAAGGACCATCGGATCTGGGGGGGCACCGGACTCCATCCAGTCCTCTATGAGTTGGAATAATTTGGTCAAGGGGCCAAAGATATCTAAGTGCTTGTCCTGCGTGGCTTTAAGCTCAGACTCAAGGCCCTTACATGGATTCCAGCCTGATTTAGCCAGGAACTGAACCATTTTAGGGTCCACCACAGGAGTCTCACAAACTTTGCCCGGGATGATCAGCCGGGGGCACTCAGCGCGAAGCTTGTTGCGCGAATCTTTACTTAAAGGCTTACGAACCCTAGCCTGGAGATAGCGGGCCACATGCTCAGAGGGTAGCCACTCGGCAGAGCGAGGGTGATGCAACTCCTCCGGGTCAAAATACGGTTCTCCAAACTGGTCTAGAATAGCCGAGTCAGAATGATTAGGACGACAATCGGCTAGAGAGGACCCTGCCTGAGCAGCAGTTTCTGAGGGGGGGACCGTATCATTGTCAACCTGATCCCCAGAGCTGGTGTCAGATTCAGACACATCCCAAACCTCCTCAATAGAATCCAATAGAATAGAGGAATGCACTTTAGCGTATTTCCATTTCCGCGCCTGTTCTGCCCGGCGGGTAAGGGCTCTTTTGCGTTTCTGAGGAACGCTATCAAGGATGGGATTAACCTCATCAGTCAAGGTAGTTCTGGAGGTTGGCACATTAATGTGACGGGATTTGCATAAGGCTTTTTTACCCCCAGATATCTGAGGAACTGGGTCAGCTGGGGCCACAGCAGGCTGCAACGGGCCAGAAATGGATCTCTGGATAGCCTGAGACAGGGATGCAGACAAGGTAGATGTCATTGAAGACATGGCTGAGGCAATTGCCAGGGATACGGAATTATTTAAATCCTTAAAAGGATCAGAAGGAGGAATATTGGCCAAAAGATCATCCCTCAGGGCAGCCTCATGGTCAGATAAACTCCCAGAGGGAGATTGATGCCCAGCCATAAGGAATAACACGGTAGGGAAGTGTCACTTTAAGAGAAAAAACGGCTGGTAACACAAATTGCACTGAACCTAAAGGCAAACGTCGAAATAGGGATATGCCCCTTTAATTAAGAACACACGTACCGCGAAAAGAAAGAAAAGGTACCGCAGTACCCAGAAGAAAAACGGCCGGGAGCACGTCCCAAGGCTCCTACTCGCGGGCAGAACAGAGAAAAACCGAGTAGGCGGAGCCAGGGGGCGAGAGAAAGAAAAACGTGCGGACGTAAGTGGCCGCCACGCGAAATGCCGGAGGATGCCGCAGCCCCGACGTCCAGGCAGCCAAAAGGGAGAAAGGACCCGAGGACCGCACAGATGGGTCTAAGCAGAACGGAACGGGTAAGGTAAAGGGAAACGAACGGACCAAGGGGGGGGGAGGAGGCCCGCACGGTCCCCCCGGCCCGCACGGTCCGCACGGTCCGCACGGCCCGCACGGCCCGCACGGCCCGCAAGGTGAAAAACCGGATGGTAAAAAGGCACGGGCGCGGCGACGGAAAACGCAGAGGACCAGAGAAATAAAATAAAGAAATAAGCCAAAAGGAAAATTTTTTAATAGATAAATACACAAAGAAAAAGATAATATCACAAACAAGGAAGGTGAGGGAGGACCTGGCCGCGCCAGTACGGAGAATGCGCGGCCAGAGCCTCCCCGGGAGCCCAAAAGAGCTCCAAACATAAAAACAAAGTACAAGATATATATGAAGGATAAAAGGTACTTATCTGCTGTCCGGAGCAGCAAAGAAAGAGGAGGATTATAGAGATGTCAGCCCTTTTATGGATATTGTTATGTGGGAGGGGTTATTGTTGTACACTCCTTTTGAGTTTGTCTCTACCTAATGTTGTTTTTTCTTTGCTTCTGTTCGGAGTAAAGAAAGGGTTAATGCACAATATCCGCCTCCGTGTCTTGAAATAAAATCAATATTTAGTGTGAACACCCTTTGCCTTTAAAACAGCATCAGTTCTTCTAGGTACACTTATGCAAAAGAGAATAGAGGTGGTGTAACCCACCACACTTGCACACAGTGATAAGGAACTCTGCTGTGCTTCTTCACAAGAGCTTGGACAAAACATGTGGAAACCCTTATCTACCTTGACATTTCTGCCTGGGAGAGACCGCGCTGATGCAGTATAACTACCTTGTGTCTTGTTGCTGTCTTCAGTCTTGCCATGGTGTATGACTTTGGCCATTAAATCTTAAGCAACCTTACATTGTTCGTGCGTTTGGCAGTTCCTTGCTCAGTTTCAGTAAAGTATCAACATATCTGTTTGCCTGAAACATTTTCACATTCCTGAATAATACAGACCTCCATACTCTGGTAGATGTAGTTCTTAGGATTACCTTTCCCTTTCTCCTGTGGAAGCTTCTTTTCAAAAGTGATCTTATTGCCATATAAACCAATGGAATGTTCCTGTTTCTTTTGGATAACACCTTAGATTACTCCTAAAGAGTTCTGTACTTTAAGGATTTATTTAAAGATATGATTACATCAAGTAAACAATCAGTGGATTAACAAATATCTAGTTATGCAGGGGTGGACCTAGTGACAAGGTTGGGGCTCAACCCAGAAAGCTTTACATGGGTTGGGAGTGGGAATGGCTAAACACCTCACCCAAGCATGGGGGAAGAGGAGAGTGACCCAGAAATCAGTGGTCCAACCCAGAGAGTTCCCTGGTATGTATATATATATATATATATATAGAGCAGAAGTACCTATCAGATATTGGCGTCGCTCCTTGATACATGATTTTCTTCAAGCTATGATAGGGGCATAAGCCTAGCTGGCTAACCTTTTATTCATGTATGCAAATACATGTATGTAATATTTATATCCAAAACATTTTAACTGAAAGTAAAAGAGTGAGCCCTATTTTAAATGCTGAGTTAATCCCTTATGCCCCAACCCTATCCCATCCACCCCCACCACCACACTGGTTTAATCCTCTCTCTATTCATAGTCCATATTCTTATCATTGCCTTTCTCTCGGCTCTTTTGTCTCCAACCTGACCCTCAAACTCCTCATCTTTTTTCCTTTCTTGTCATATAATTAATTTAATTTTTTTTTCTTTCAAAAGTGAAGGCTGAAATTATTTTGTTACCCAATTCCTCTAACAACCAAAAGTGGAGGTATGCAAAATATATTCTGAGGTTATATTTTAAACCACCGTCTAAATAAATGTACTAAAAAAAATCTAACGCAATACAGAAAGATAGAGTCAAGACAAACAGCAGTCACTTTGGAATGATAAAAGATTTACTAAGGTTTTAAGCCACAATCAAAGACATAATATCCAAGCAAATCAATGAATCTATTCGGTCCATGCCAGACTGTAACAATCAGATAATCCAATATTTTAAGGTCTTTGCACTGTAAGTGGGAATTAATCTGATAGCCTTTCAATGCACACATGGTCTTATTGCTATTGAAGCTACAAGTGGCATTTAAGGCTTATGGAAAGTCCAGTTCAGATGCAAGCATTTCATGTGTAAACTGCAGCTCAGTTGGGGATTATATCTGGGTGTTGTTGTGTGTTTGTCAAGTAAATTAGGCTATAACATGTCATACATTATAGAGGGTCAACATCACAAATAATACTAGAACATTGGGATGAAATACTACAAATATAACATGGAGATGACTCCGTGAGTGCCCTGGTCTATGCACATTGACAGGATTCTAGAGTAGAAGGAATTATTTCACTCAACATAAAATAGATTTGCCCCAGAAAAATGACAAACAGATATCACCAACAACCAGTTTCTTTCTTTGCCACCATTAAGACTATTTTCACAATGGATTTTTATAGTTCCATAGAATTCTTTATTTGCAGGCTTGAAAAAATTCTGGCAAATGAAAAGTTATGAAACTAAGTTAGGTATGTACTTGCCAAAAAGTTTGATGACTACTCAACCAAGAGCAGATAGCGGCAAAGTAGCCTTGCTAGGTTCCTAGATGATCAATAGTCATTTTAAATGAATACATTTTTAATGTATTAAAGTACTGCATCCTTGCTCAGGAGTGTCAAGTTTTAGCTTACTTATGCCATTACAGAGAAAAAATCTCTAATGACACACCAGTCTGATCCTGCCCACAAAAGTAAAAAACATAGGAAGTACGCTATCCATTTTACTGACTTGTAGTCACGTTCCAATAAAGTTGCTTACATATACCGTATTTGCCCCACTATAGGCCGCACTTTTTTCCCTGCACTTTAAGTCTTTAAAGTGGGGGTGCTGCCTATAATCAGGGTTTAGTGCAGGGATGTGCAACTTGTAAGCAAGTAGCAGGGTTAGGATCCAGATCCCCCAAAGCGCTGCATGGGACCTGGATCCTCCTCTTCCGCCGGGGCTTCTATGGTGGAGCATAACCTTCCGGTGCCCAGACGTTCACCTGCCCAGATGTTCACCTGCTGTGGCAATGCCGACACCTCCGCCGGGGCTTCTATGGTAGAGCATAACCTTCCAGTGCCCAGACGTTCAGCTCCCCAAATGATCACTTGCTGCGGCGATGCACGTAGACAACCTCCGCTGCCGTCACTTCCACCTGTGCTTCTCCGTCATAGAAGCCCCAGGGGAAGTGCCGGCAGTGGAAGTCCAACGGCCAGTCCCGCTAGACACCAGGGAGTCTGAGGGTGCATTGGTAAGTCTGTGTGGGGGG
>VKOC01007668.1:0-11811 GCA_009364415.1 Spea multiplicata | reverse complement strand
CCGGCACCGAGATCGAACAGGGAGACTCGCCGCAGAGGAGAGAGAGAGAGGGCAAAAACCACTTGGCACCCCTCTCTCTCTCCTCCGCTTCAAAACAAACAACAACAAAAAAACGCTTGGGGCGGCAAAGTGCCGCCCCTTCTAAAGTGCCGCCTGGGGCAATTGCCCCAGTCGGCTCCATTGTAGGGCCGGCCCTGATCTGTACCATTTGTGCACCAAACACCATACTCACTTGGGTAAGCAGGTCAGATAGGAGCCACAATGCATCATTACTGGGAGGAAGGTACAGACAGGTAAAATGAAACACACAGCAGGCTGAATCTTAATAAGAGATGGTCTGTACCGAAGAAGTTGTCAAGACAGGTAAGTACATGGCACACGGCTGAAGGCCCTCAGACAGGGCACATGGCTGGAAGCCCTCAGACAGGGCACAGGGCACACGGCTGGAAGCCCTCAGACAGGGCACTACAAGTAAAAAGGCCATATAAAACAACTGTATGGTTTAAAAACCTAAGGTCCAAGGTGGTACCAAGACCTCTCCAGTGCTGGAGTGGCCTAGTAGGCAAACATTTGTGCACTACCTGCCGTGCAGGATCTCTGAGACTTGGCTAGAAAGAGGCAACATACATTCTGCCAAACTTTTCTGGAGTCTATGAGTGAATATTGTGCCTCTTGTTCAGTTTGTTCCTTCGATAATTTAGCAGACAGCGAGTAAAAGTTATATTTCCTAAAAATATGACAGGCCTAAAATAGAAGCAAAGGTACATTCTTTATAAAAACACATAGTTACATAGTTATGTAGGCTGGAAAAAGACCTGCGTCCATCAAGTTCAGCCTTTCCTATATCATGTAAATTTTTTTGCTGTTTATTGATCCAAAAAGAAAGGCAAAAAAAAAACGTTCGCTCTTTCCAATTGTGCCACTAACCAGGGAAAAATCCTTCTTGACCTCAAAAATGGCCAGTCAGATTCTCCTGGATCAGTAAGCTGTTCCGCCATAAGTTAAGATTATATTCCCCGAATTATTATGTTTTCCAGGTATCCACCAGATCCAGTATTAAAACATCTGTACAGAACTCGATAAAACTACCTCTGCAGGCAGAGAATTCCACATCCTTACTGCCCTTACTGTAGTAAAAAACTTTATATATCAGGCATTCACGTTTTGTTTGCACGCTTTCTCTCTTTTTCGTTTCTCACTTCTGAACACTAATAAACACTCATAAGTTTCTTTGCGTACAAGTCAGACGGGGGGGGGATACCTAACTACATCATAATTGGTAAGAGTATTGTCTTGTTGATTAAAATACTCCCTTCCATTGTCAGCTTCCGGGTTTGCCATAGCTCTATTTTGCGGTTTCATTTTTCTGAAACAATATCCCATGATCTCTCGCCATTATTGGCGTAATCAAAAAACCAGTCCCAGAATTTTAATACGGTCACCCTGGGTCTGGGCAGCAGGTGCCATCCCGATCGCCAATGCTAAAACATTGGTTAAGATTGAGCTTAAAACCAGAGGCACAAGGCCCCTGGGAATCCGCGTAGCTAAATGGGCAGCGATCATGTATGTGTGTGCGGGTGAGTGCGTGTTTTGATTGGGGTATGTAAATGTGGGGGCGGGAGACCCTAGGGGATAAAGGGTGCCCTCTGGGTCACTTTTCCAGAGACGGCTAACAGTCTTACCTGCTTCCCACCCTCACTCCCTATTTTTGTGTACTAACTTTCTTTCTTTTGTCACAGCTGGCGGTTTGTGTGTCCTTGCCGGTAGGTGATGGAGTTTGGATGCTGGTGTGAAGGAAGGCGAGTCGGGCTCAATCCTCCCCTGACCTCTGGTGTTTTTTATTGGACGTGCCCACCGAGCTTATGGTCGGCTGGTGGTTGGCTTTGGTGGTGGGACAGCGGAAGTTAGCTGTCATGTTTGTTTGGACGAGGCGAGGGGGGGTGAGTACCTGTGGTTGGATTCTTCAGTGGTGAGCGGCCGGCACGGACGGGGTTAATTCAGTTCCTGTGTTGGTTATGTCTGAAATATACGGATTACGTTCATATGTATATTTGTATTTACTATTGATATTTTGTTAGTTGCTTAATGTGTATTTATGTTAATTGGTATAAGGTGTTTTTAGGCCAACACGGTTTGTTTGGTTATTGTTAATAAAATATGCCGTGGCCTGTTTTAATCCAAATTCAGTCTCTGTGTCTTTACTTGGTGGTAGTCGGTGGGTCTTGGTGGTAGTCGGTTGTCAGAGCACAGTACACACTACCTACATACATGTAAAATACTCAGTCTTTCTAATAGCTCTTTTCAAGGACTCTGGGGTTGTGCAATATACACTAACGTCATCCATATTGCCCAGAGCCTTCACCTGTACCCCTGCACCCCCCGGGATGGGGACGCCCCCGATAAAGTTATCCTTTCATAGAAGGGCTAAAAGGGGTTCAATGGCACAGACAAAAAGGGGTGAACGCGGACATCCCTGCTTCACCCCAGATTTAAGAGAAACTTTCTGAGTTAAAAAGCCATTGATTGAAATTACGCTAAAAGGCAACTTATATAAAACATTAATACGCTGAATAAAATCATCTGGGAGGCCATTTTCTTTAAAACCATAAAGAGATCTTCATGGGATACACGAGCAAAAGCTTTTTAAAACCAAGAGATAAAATGGCCAGTTCTTGTTTACGGTCTTTCGGATACCAGATCAGGTGACAATGAAACATTTCTGTATTTGATTTGGTGTTAAATGGTTGACTTGAATACCTGTCATTATTGGTTTTATGTCAATAAAAATTGAATTTAAAAAACGGAGAGAAAGGGAAAAAAGAAAAAAGCTATTATGAATGACATCAGCCGTATTCAAGCAGGGATTTCAGCTGTGATCAGTGAGTAAAGCGACGAGTGCGATTCTTGATTATGATGTCATTCATCTGTTTATACGATCAGCACTGGTATTTATTGTCTTCCTATGATTGCGTCTCGCTTACAAACTAATATGGTGCTTAATATTATTGTTTTAATAATAATATGTATTTAGTAATAACATAATTTCTTCATGAAATATAGAAATATAAATTACATTTATAGAAAATATATAATTTGCTTCTTAAAGAAACCTTCTGCAGAACCCCCCCCCCCATGCATTTACAAGGGGCATTCTGAAAAATCCTTTATGTCATGATGGCTGGAGTGTCCCTTTAAAGTATATTTGCATATATAATCGTATATATATATATATATATATATATATATATATAAATATATAATTACAGTAATATTGTTACAGTAATGTTAATCCATTGATGACCTCCCTAGTGGCTTTAGCATTTTTATCTTATGTTTGTCCAACATGGTTCCCCTTTTCCCACATGTAGTGCAGCCATAAAAAATGATTACTTTATTTTTTTTTTTAAAGAAAAGATTGTTCTTTCTTTAGAGACTATTTTATAAGTCCAACATTCAAAATATAAGTAATACACACAATGTTATTGTATATTTTTATTTTGCCACTACAATAGTTAAGTTGAAAATGCCCCAAAATGTAATTATTTAATTGTCTGGATTATTTATTTATGTAGAATTTTCACAATATCAAGGCAATTACGCGACAAATATTATGCACCGTCGATCTTTGTCCCAAAGCTGCATTGTTTAAGACAGCCCGGGGGGGTACATTCCATTCCTTGGACACCTGTCATCCAGTCATTTTATCACAAATGTCTAGCCAAAGTTTGCCGTAATGTAAATTTTCTGGGCTTTTTTTAAAAAAAAACCACTTTCACGCCGCTTAAGGTTTTTTTTGCAGGTTACACGCAACGGCAAGTAAGTCCACCGAAACTTGTGATGGAAATAACCCAAAAGCATACGTTTTTTAATGGTGTTTAGAAGTTCCAGGACATAAATCGGAACACGTCCAAATATTTGCAAATCATTCAAAATAGCCCTTGATTTTCCCCTTTCGTTTGCTAGCCCCGTGTCCTGGCTCCATCACCTGAGCACCACCCCAATGGACTTGTGTAAAACGTTTATAAAACATGGTTGTCTGCAGGGCCACTTGCCTCCCGTGAAATTATCTGATTATTTAAACTAATTAAAGAGCTGGTGCTGGATTTAAAGATCTGGAAATGCTCTCATCTGAGTTCCTGATCTTTGGGTTCTCACCCTTTGCCTGCCTGACCATCCTTGGTGCTTTTGTGCTTCTGTCTGGTCCCTACATGTACCAGTTTGGCTTGTCTGACCACCCACCTTGTGTACGGACCCTTGGCTTGTATGACTGCCCCGCTACATGTGCCAGCCCGACTATCCTGACTATCCGGTTTGTCTTAACCCTTGGTTTTCTGAGAAACTATTTGTGAAGTCTGTCCTGTGCTGGAGCCTGAACCTTGCTGTATCTACTCAGTACCGATACTTACCTGCTTGCACGGAGGCCTCCTTGCTGTTGGCATCGTCTAAGTCCTGCTTACTCCGGCCGACGGCTTCTCCCTTGGTGGTCGTATTCTGGGCAGAAGAACTTCTGCCTCTGGTGTGGGCAAACGCAACAGGTTCTGGACAACCTGCCTCCAATTTTACTGGGAAGGAATGTTGTACGCTTTCCTGAACAAATGGGTTTTCAGAGAGGTTTTGAAAGTCGCGTACGAAGTAGAAAGTCTGACGGAACAGGGAAAGGGATTCCACAGGAGGGGAGCGGCGCGGGTGAAATCCTGAATACGGAGTGGGAAGAGGTAACAACAGTAGAAGAAAGCCACAGGTCGTGAGAGGAGCGAAGAGTGAGGGTAGGGGTGTATTTGGATAGGAGGATAGAGAGGTAAGGGGGTGCAGAGTTGTTGAGGGCTCTATAGGTCAGGGTCAGAAGTTTAAAATTGGTATGGGGAGCCAGTGAAGTGATTGGGATAGTGGAGCAGCGGATGAGGAGCGCGGGAGAGCTGTAGTGTTGAGGATGGATTGAAGTGGTGAAAGGCGACCGGTTAGTAGGGATATCACAAGGGAGCAGAGATGTTTTTCAGGTGAAGGCCGCAGGATTTGGTGAGGGACTGGATATCAGGAATGAAGGAGAGAGTGGAGTCTAGGGTGACACCAAGGCAGCCGAACCGCGTCTGTTGGTTGGATAGTGGAGTTGTCAACAATAATAGAGATGCCAGGAAAAGTGGGCAGAGCAGATTTATGAATGGATATTGCCCTACGGGTCGCAGAGAAGACAGTCCAGGGAACCTTGTGATACCCGTTATCATTGTGTGAAGATATATAGTGACATAAGCGCTTACTAAACCCCCCGGCAGACGGAATGAACACTATTAACCTCAATGATAATCAGTGGCGTAATACAAGTTATGGGGTGTAACTGCCTGATGTAATGATGCAAACATCTACCACTTCTGCTAGGATGCCACTTATCTACTACCCAATTAAAATGAATTCATTTAATTCATTCAGGAACCTGTAATGAAAGAAAAAGAATGAAACAAATTGAAACAGGTTTTGATTTTGTCCATTTTTGCACCAGGTACTGGAACATTATTTTAACATACCATTTATACATTTTCTGTTTTGTAGGTGTGTTTAGGGACGCTGACATGAATCTATGCTGATGTTGTTTTCTTTTTTGGATGTTCTTGGAAGAAACGGGTAATGGCCACAATGATTTGGACCAGAAGACTGTGCTGGGTTCTCTTCTGCTTTATAGGATATTTGGCATTGGTGAGTGCGCTAAAAAGTAACGATATCTCATCGTTAACACTGCTACGTAGTTATGTTCTTAAATATATATATGTAAAAAATAAGATGAAAAATGGCTCAGAAAAAACAAGGCTCGCATAATATAAATAAAGTCTATTAACCAGCCGTAAAGTGAGACTGACTGCTGTATGAGGAAGTAAGGAAATGGGTTCCAGGAAGTGGAACACGTGTATAGAACACAAAAAATATTATTATTATTTGTTTTATACAGCATCATCATAGTCTGTAGCGCTGTACAAAGGGTAGACAGGACATTACAAGTAGTATATAACATAACAAGATGACAAACAGAAATAACAGGTGAGGAGGGCCCGGCCCAAATGCGCTTACAACAAGCGGGTCCATATAAAGCAACAGAAAAATGCATTTTTGGGTGTAACATAATCTTTTAAGAAGAAGAATGACCCTTACGAAAAAATTACTGCAGTTTTTTCTGAAGTAATACTGCAGTTTTTTGGACATGAAAAAAACTGCAATACTGCACATTTACTGCAGTTTTACTGCATTTGTACTTCACTGTTCTGCAGTTTTACTGCAGTTATTTTTGTACGGAAGTACAAATGCAATAAAGCTGCAGTACATTGAAGTAAAACTGTAGGTTTGCAATATTAAAAAAAGTACACTAAATGTGCAGTAAAACTGCAGTACAGTGAAGTACAAATGCAGTAAAAGTGCAGTGCAGTAAAGTGTGCAGTATTGCAGTTTTTTCATGTCCAAAAAACTGCAGTATTACTTCAGAAAAACTGCAGTAATTTTTTCGTAAGGGGAGATTTTACGCATTCTATGGACACCGCAAATATGAAAACCGCCATTTGTCTGGTCTACCAGGATTCAGAAGATTAGCTTATAGCTGCACTGAGGTAACATGTGTGAACAAGATGCCTTATAGCGGTGTAAGTTTAAAAGGAATATGCCCCACATCTCCTGATAAGGACCCAGAGAAGGTCCATCCCTGACTATCCCTCTAAAAATCCAAAAGAGACTCCTGGGGCCAAACGCTGCATTTCACATCAACATACTAACACCACATTTGCGTTTCCATTTTAACATCATTCACTACAGCAATGTAATCTCGATTCACGGTATCTACGTTGCATGTTTCTGAATAAATGTATGACCAATTTCTACTTCAAATGTATAATATGCCTGAAGAAGAGCCCAAGATAACCCCAAGAGTTTACAATCCATTATACGTCAGTAAGGTATTAACAAACGGGTAATTTGTAAAATGTGTAAAATGTTGGCATTCTGATTCTTTTTTTTGAACAGTGTTGCCACCTGGTGGTGAAAGTTGATATCTTTTTAGCCTCTTAAAAGAGCCATTATTCCACAATATACTACGAGTAAGAAACAGTATTGTGAAAAAAGTCTAATTTTACAAATGTTTGTTTTTCTATCCTTTGTTATTCTATTTCAGTGTTATGAACGAAACTCTTATATTGCTCTTACCAATAGTTATGTTGAGAATGTACAAGATTATCCGTGTTATGTTTGTATTCATATGCCTCACAGTTCTTCAGACAGGGTTGTTCCTTCTTATGCCCTACCCGTTATATTCCACAACATTGTATTGTATGGATGAAATGGTAGGATTTAGAAAGACTACTCAAGTTCTACTCACAAACGACCCCACAGATTCAGAAATTATGGGTAGCTGGGATAATTTCATAAATATAATAATTCCTTCCACTGGGGTCTAAGATAATCGGGATAGAATCAGAGCTTTAACCATCATGTTAGAAACCGTGGCCAATTAAACAGAAAACGCTAGGAAATGCAAGCACTGCGATACAGAATTTTCATTTGTGATCATTGTATATATGTTGTGTGAAATGGTGAAGTTGTGACATCTCCCTGCAGCTGCTTGTATCCCGAAATAAACTTTTATACATTCAAGGAAATCTGGTGGTCAGCACAGCATTTGATTTCCGCAGCACCATTAATACTACGTTTCACTCCCAAAGAGCAAACTACTGTTCATCCTCAAGAAGGACTAACAGCGACTGTTTATAAGCCATCACAGTACCCTGCCGATCCTTTTCTTCCCTTTCCCGTGTTGATGTTGCCTGGTCTGCAGTGTTACAGGTAAGAACGAAATGCATATTTTTATTTATCTTTTTATTTATTTTTTTAGCTCAGTGAGGTAAGAAACGTGGTCAGAATGTGAGAGGAGATGGGTAGTTGCCTATAACTTCCTTGGAAGAGGTCAAGTGGTGCTTGGATATTCTCGTATTGGGCAGGCTGCGGAAGTGCGTCACTTTTCAGGAAGGTAAAGCTATTCTGACGGGAGCTTCGGGGTCTGGTGGAGGAGGACAATGATAGTCCAACCTAGAATGCTAGGACCTTCACTTAGCTCACTGTACTCATCTCCGTTGGATGAGTTTAGATGATCTCAATAGAAATGCGGAGATGCACAACTAACGCCTCTTTACCTCTTTTGTTTGCTAGACCCATGTCTTGGCTCCATCACCTGAGCACCACACCAATGGACTTCTGTAAAACGTTTATAAAACATGGTTGTCTGCAGGGACACTTGCCACCCATGAAGTTACCTGACTGACTATTTAAACTAATTAAAGATTGTCCATCAATTGGAAAATACATTTTAAATAATTCAACTGGCGACCGGCCGCCGACGCTTGCGAGTTGCATGGGTATATGATTCTGGGAGGAACCCCAGAATCATATATACCCGTCTCCTGAACGCTGGGGGCTCCGGTAGGAGGAACACAAGGGCCAGCGGTGGACGGCTGGATGTGCGGCTGTAACGGAGGATAGGGAACAGGGTTACAGCTGGCGCCGGATTTAAAGATCTGGAAATGCTCTCATCCGAGTTCCTGATCTTTGCGTTTTGACCCTTTGCCTGCCTGACCGTCCTTTTGCCTGGTGCTTTTGTGGTTCTGTCTGATCTCCATACTCAGTACCGATACTTACCTGCTTGCACGGAGGCCTCCTTGCCGTTTGGGATCCTCTAAGTCCTGCTTACTCTTACCGAAGGCTTCTCTCTTGGTGGTCGTATTCTGGGCAGAAGAACTTCTGCCGTAAGTGCCTCTGATGTGGGCAACCTGCCTCCAATTTTATTTAAAAACCAAGTCATGGGATAAACATATAGCTCTTGAGGGACTGATTAGGGTTTGAATCTTTACAGCAGGAAAAAAGTATAGATTTTATCAAACAACCAATAAATTCAAGTAATTGAAAAAATGTACTAATTAACTAACGTACTAACTCACAGAATAAAACATGAATAAAAAAAAGTATTTTTAGTTTATAGGCTTTGACCAAGGATTGGGGTATAAGTTCAATGACTAAAAAGGACTACAAAAAGTTGTCTTATTTCTTTGCGCAAGCACAAAGTGACAAGCGGTTCGACTGGATTGTCAGAGAATGGAAAGACGTCACAATTCCAATATCTACAGTTCATGCCTGGAGGGGGGGGGTGTACGTACTTATTCTATCACCTGTCCTAGGACAACGATAAAAATAAACCTATATACTGTATATATATATATATTTCAATACATTATCATAGAAGCTCTCAATATTCATTAATGATACTGGCCACTGGTGTTCCTCAAAGTCGAGTTAGAAAAGTATGAGCAGAGATCAGCGCCAAACACATTGGGTGGCTGTCAGGCTCATTCTATTGCAGCCCTTAACTGGATGTTGGAGTCCAGAGCGCAGGAGTGTAAGAACGCAGTGATTGAAACAAACTTCACAAAGTTTTTGGTAGGTGTTGGGCAGAGGCCAGCGTTTCAGCTGGGGTTAGGGAATCTTGTGGGTTGTCCTGCCGCTGGGGAGGGAGGACCGGTTCCTCCGCTCCTGGACATGTGAGCTGCCGCTGGGAGAAGGGCCGGGTGCCGCATCTCCCTGGATCCCTGTAGCCATTGAAGGTGTGGGGCAGAAGCCAGCAGCGCTCTGCCCTGTTGCTAGCTCTTCAGCTGAGTGGGTGCTAGTGGAGACCGCAGTCCCATCCACTACACCCAGAAAACTTTCTTCCTTTACCTGGGAAGGAAAGCCAATTGCAAGCCCTCCCGGACCAACCTCCTCAGATGTAAAATCAGTTAGATCCACAATCTCTGGATCTGGTTGTGGTGTAAAGTCGCACAGCTCCAGTATTGGATCTGGATTAGCTGCCCAGTATCCCTCTGACTCAGGGGTGGAGACCGCAGTCCCATCCACCCCGTCTGGGTTAACATCCTCAGATGACCACTCAATCACATCCACAAAATCCACACAATCCCTGGACACTGGGGCATTCTGTTGAACGCGTTCAAACAGTTTTTTATACGCCTTCTCCAGTTCCCACTCCTGTGTAATTAAAAAGTCTAAATCACCTTTAAGTCCCAGTGCATCTGGGAGGTCCCACTCCCTGAAATCCCGGATGTCCTCAATCCGCCACTCCGCTGTACTGCCGAAGTCCGGATCCTCCTGCAGACTATCCCATAATAATCCAGGGCCACCGCAGTCATAGTCCTCTGGAGAACAATCTTTCGCAGTTCCCCAATATGCTTGCTCTGTAAACCACTGCAGATCCCTATAGTGATCTTCCAGCTCTACCTCCTGCTGGACCAGCTTGTCCAATTCGGATACCCATTGCTCCTGGGGTTGCTGTCCCAGGAATGACATCCGTAGTTCCCGGTGGTCTCTAATCTTTTGTTCGGAGCTTGGAAGACACTGACCCCGGCATATAACAGCCCTCTGCCATACTGACCGTCGAACCACTTGCCTCAGATTCTGGTATTGTTCCGTAGGCAGAGTAGTGGTGTAGCAGGAGAGGATGACCCGCAGTAGCCCCTGGAACTCTGATACCACATCCATGTCCTCATCAAGGCGACCGAAGTCTGCAGTCCTGTCGGTCAATCCCGGTAGAAAGTAAGTGTCCCTTAGACTAAGAAGAAATCCCACCGCTGAACTGTGCAGGCGACGCTTCTATGGTCCACAACGTTGGCATATATTTATTCTGATGATGCCACAGCCCACTGAAACCCCTTGGACAGGGCTAATACCCCCCTAGAAAACTCAGTCCCGGCAGCGACGGAGAGGAGCCTCTTCTGAACGTTTTTTGCACTTCTGGGGATGGTTTTTGGGGGCAGGTGGAGGGAGAATGCTGTAAGGAAAATGCCCCAGGAAAGCCGAAAGTAACTTAATTGTGAAATCTCCCGAAAAGTACTTTTTTATATAGTACATAAGCTTTGAAGGCAGAAATATGGATCAAGTAGAAGACAACCTTTTCGTAGACTATTTTAGATTATTGATGTGTCCGGTATGGCCTCTGGCACCGGTCGGCCAAACTCCCACCCCCATATATTGGTTCGAAGTTTGTTCACTTTATCCTCTTCTTCACTGAAAGGCACTGTCCTTCAGGTGTGTTCATCAAACAGGACATACACCTCCTTTCTGTCTCTGTAATGCGGGGCTACCTGTTTTTCTTTGAGCAAAGCAGTGACTGTCTGTGCGGCGCTTTCTTCTGGAGGAGGGCAGCTGTTGGAGTAAGCCCTTTCTGCTTTTATGAACAGCGTCACAAGACGAGGATTCAAACAGGTACAGATTTTTAAATAATTAATTACCAGAAGTGATAATCTTTACTTGTTAATGGCAGAGTTAAGGTTTTGCTGTTTGTTCTTATGGAGTCAGGGCAGCCAAGAGGATTCAAGTGTTTGTCCCATATATATATATATAATATATATATATATGTGACAAACCCTGTAGCATGAGGGCCATACATGTCACTTTTAGGGGTCCTAAGCACAGTCCTCTAGGGCAATCAGAGTCAGGGACAGCAGCTTTGAACAAAACAGCGCTTTATTTTAACCGCTTAAACCCCAAAAACCAAATCATAAAAAAGAAAACCTAGCTCCCAATTGTAGCCCTCTCTAACTGAACTATGCTGGCCCGGACTGACCGGCCTAATCACCCACTACCTTAACCTCCCACCCTGCTCTCCAATTGCTCCACCCCAGGGACCCATATTTACGATCTGGATAGCACCTGTACCCAAATGCCAAAATAAGCATCTCCCTGGGGTTTACACCGTCACAATATATATGTATATATATATATGTGAATATATATATATATATA
>VKOC01007667.1:0-16659 GCA_009364415.1 Spea multiplicata | reverse complement strand
ATCGATAATGAAATTCGTTGCCAACGAATTTCATTATCGATTATTATCGATTTTATCGATTAGTTGTTGCAGCACTACTACGAAGCATTCACGGTCTATAATTAAACATGATATCTAAACTTTGTGTATGTGAGGCTGTGACGTACAGGCGTATGAATATCGCCTTACAAATGGGGGAATAGTCATATTGCTGCTTGGACTTTGATGAGTGATGGTCATGGTTCATCCTTCTTTATTTTGGCAGACCCCTTTATTTCACCTAGCAGCAAATATAGGTAGCCTTTGTTATGAAGGGGTTAATCTGCTTTAAGTTCGTGGCAGCAACCTTTGCAGAAAAGCCCTCTAGGGTGTATGGGGTATCTGTTTTGACCGCTATCTGTCACAAGAAGCAATAAGCCTATCAGCCCAAACTATGTTGCGGATTATTGGCGGCGTCGTTGTCCAGCTGTCTGGTGAAAATGTTTATTCCGTTAGACGATTGGATGTTTAGGACTTTACACTCCTGATATCTGTAGGGGGTTTATAAACCTTAGCGCTGAAGTCACTGCAGACAGCTGTCGGGCCGTCTAAAGCAGACGTAAGGGACGCATTAAACAATTTTTGTGCAAACTTTAAAAGTTAGTTTTATTGGCTTTATTTGCTTGTTTGTTTGTTTTTTAATCAAGTACTTTTGTTTAGGTTGTGCTAGGAGGCGTACGTTTAGCTTTGTAGAAATACTATTGCAAGTCATAACATAGCGGGTATTAAATGCATCTGTGTGTAAGTATGTTTGTTGTGCTGCTCTCAAAACTCAATTGCACGGATTATAATAACGTCCAGTAATAATACTAAAAATTGGAAATTTGTTAGATGGGATGTACATTTAATTATATTTTTACCCTGTCCGCACGTCAATAGACTACATTATATTTTATGTATAGGGTCACCCACAAAAAAGAAGGGCATGGGTACATCTGTAGAGCACAGTGTTAATTATGTTTGAAGTCTATATATTTACATACTTACTATTTGTTTTTAGTTATATGGAGTCTTGTGAAATCCAGTTTTGTAACACTTGTATTTCAGGCCATGGTGGACGAAGAGTGTGTAGGCGCAATTGTCTGCAAGTTGGATATGCACAAAAAGATGTTCCGACGAGGTTATATAGCCATGCTAGCCGTGGACTCCAAATACAGAAGAAAAGGCATTGGTAAGAATATTGATTTCCACTTTATCATTTCCCACCTTTTTTTAATTAGTTTTTTTTTTTCCTATTTGGTTTTATGTATATCGGTGTGCAGCAATTATATGCAGTACCTATTGCTACTAGTGTGTCCGTGGACACCCTCCTGTGTCCCGCTATTTATAAATGGCAGGCATGTACAAACCTAATGGTTACGAGTCAAAAAGTAAAGTATCCTGCGTTCTTTTTAATCAAATGCAGTAACGTTGTCATGGTTATTTAAAGCTGCTTCTATCTACATTTCAGGTACTAACTTGGTTAAGAAAGCTATTTATGCCATGGTTGAAGGTGACTGTGACGAGGTAAGCATTCACTATAAGCCTAAGTTTAACATTTTTCACTTTTTGCTTAAATAGTTGACTAAAAAGTTTTTTACACAGACAGAACTGATGCCAATAAGTTTATATACATACACACACACACACACACACACACAGGAACCATTCGGACCTACATTAAATTCCCTCTACCACTTCTGCTGGGGGTTTGTTCAGTTTTTTTAAAATAAAACGTCAGTGCATTACACGTCAAATGTATTGAATTGTATTACCAGACCTTTTACATTTCACAACCTTCTTATTGTTTTTTCTGTTTCATTTTAACATAGGTTGTGTTGGAAACAGAGATTACAAACAAGTCTGCTTTGAAACTTTATGAAAACCTGGGCTTTGTGCGAGATAAGCGCCTGTTCAGATACTATTTAAATGGAGTAGACGCACTGCGTCTTAAACTATGGCTGCGTTGAGAAAAGAATGTCACGTTGAGGAATAAATCCCTAATTGATGCTTGTTCACGACATCGATTCCATGCAGCTCTCCTGTCAGTATCCCATTGCGCGTCGCACATATTTGTTGCACTAAGGCATGGCACATTTGTTCCGAAAACAGTGTTTTTAACATCGAGGAGACCGTTTGGTACTAGCAAAATGTGCCAGTTGCTGGCCAAGACATATTCATTAATTTGCAAATCTACTGACTGTGTTACATTATAAATGAACATTTTATCAGAGAACCTATGTGAGAACTAAATCACAGCAGCCAATGTAAATTGTAAAGTTATACACAAAAAAATGTACTAACATTTCATACAAACCTTGCCATTATTTTCTGAGGAACGGGGTGGGGGGAAGAGCTTCAATTTTTAGGTTTTTATTTTTCAATACTGAATTTTCCATTCTTAAGTATTGGTACCTCGGTAAATTGTGAATGAAAAAAAATCCAGTGTATTGTAGGGTGGGGTGTGTGTTACATTACGTAACGGTAATTAAACTGTGTCTGCCAGTGCCTGTATGATTACGTATATTTGTCTTCCCCTTCTAGTAAAATGCATGCTTTCCTTTCCCGCCTTTTTCACTTTGCAAGGAAATCCAGTTTTTGCTTTTATTTAATTCCTTGACAGTAATGTTTTTTTTATTAGAATTATATAAATTTGGACACTTTTTTTTTCCAATATTGTGAGTGCTGATTTGTGGGAGCCCTCGCCATTTTCTCCAAGAAGTGTAAGCTATTTAAAGGATATTAAAAATAATCGTGTAGCTGCTAAAAGAAAAGAAAAAAACACAATACTATAACTTAAATCTATGCTGGTTCTCGATGCACTTTTCTTTAGGAACAAGGGATTTTAAACAAAAAAAAAATGTAAATTGGTATGATTTTATTTAAGATGGTTATTGCTTAAAGATCTAAATAACTACTTTGTTTCCCTTTTTTTTCTTCCTGTTGTGGTTTTTTTTTTCCCAAGTTATATATTTTTTTCCCCTGAAACTTAAGCTTTGCATATTGTTCTAAACATGTTTAAACGGCTATTGGTCTTCAAAATAAATTTCAAGGTGTAATATATTCTACTTCAGCTGCGTTTCTTTCATGCCGATATGGCATTCCCTTAGGGATCAGAATGCAGGGTTTAAAGAGATTTCCACAGGTAAATATCACAGAATACATAGTCTATGTATTTAAGCCAGTAAATGTTTTGTTTTTTTTTTATTTCTATATACTTGTTTCCGAATATCCTAAACATACATGCAGTTTCTTAATTGTAGGAGATTGTATTGCCTTACTGCTGTATTGTGGCTTTTATTTTTATTTTATATCTTTGCGTGATCTCGATCCACCTAAACTGTACTACAAATCTACCAACTACAGCAAGTGGCTAGAATTGTTTGACTTTCAAGTTGTAGAAGCACATAAATGGATATCATCACCGGGTCCGAACGCACAAGCACTATCTAGTCCCATCTGGCATTCTTGACTTCACACATTTTATTTAATTCTTGACGGTGTTTAAACTCGTTGTGTCGATTGTTTATTCATTTTAAGTAATAAGGTTCTCCAGGGTACATTTTGGCATCTACTGTTTAAAGGGGTTCTTTTTTTGTTTTATGCTTGTCGTGTGTCCGGCTTTGGTTGACCTGTTTCCAAAAGAGTTTGTACTGTATTTACGTGTCCTAAATAAATCCTGAAAACCGAACTTTCCACCCATTTCTGGAAAAGTACAATCACTTTCATTGAAATTATTCATAATCTTAAATGCTGTAACGTAATGCAATCACTGCATTCTGTTATTGAAATGCGATGCAAGTGCTTTTTCTAAACGATCATTGATCTTTTGCACAATGTTGGACGGAATTGCTGATTAAATGTTTTGGTCTTTTTCATCTGCCTTAGTCCTTTTAAGCATGGTTGTTTTCCTTGCTGCCAACTTACGGTTTAGTTCTACCACTTTGTTTCTGTACTCCTCCAGCTGGTAGTGCATAGCAAAGGCAAGGGCACAGCTCAACATATAATAGTAAAATGTCCAACTGCACCCCCCTGTCTCTGAATATACTCAACAAAAAGTCCAGTCTTAAATGTTGCGTCAATTAGGTATGTGAATCCAGTCATGTTGAGTTCTCTGAAGAGGTGCCTTTTACCATTTGCCAAAATTCAGGTAAACAGATGCAGGAGTCCCAAAAAGAGGAGATATGTGAAATAGTATGGAAAGTAAATTATTAATGCAGTATCCAGTGTATATCATAATGCATTCTTATGTGATAAGTGTCTCAAATAATGGAAGACCACACCACGCGTGTTATCCTGGTTCTCTGCAAGCACATCTCTCAGGAGGGGAATAATAGTGTGTTATCTCTTTACTGCTTTAATGTGTTTGGCAAGTGCCCCATGGCCATGGCAACTGCCCCATCATCTAGGAGTCCAGGAGAGAGCTGGTAGGGGGCGGCATGATCAGTGTATGCGTGTGCCTAGATGTGCAGACTCGTCAGGGGTTTCTACTCAATTCAGTTGCTCATCTGTTTGTGCTGAAACATGAACACCGTAAATGTGATGTGACAATTGCTTTGTATGGACTCATGGCTGTGTTGATACCCATGTTAATGCTTACTACTAACTTGATAGCCTCTTCTATAGTGATTCCTTATACTACCAGTGTTGACCAACCTCATGCTTCACATGCTTTATTCTAAGCACTTGGGACACCCTCCTCCCCTGCCCCTGTCACCCTAGGCCTTTGGGTCTGCTAAACCAAAAGTGCCTCTCTAGTCATTACCAATGTTGGGAAATATGGGCTAATTTATCATGTTAAAATTGCTATTGCTTATTAAAAATATACCTTGGGCTATTTTTTTACCCAACGAATGCACTTGGTAGCAGATATCCAGATATGTGCGAGACCCATATTGGGAGTGTTTCTTTCATTTTAACTATTATTTGACCCAATCCATAAGATTAGGTAATACTTATATTTATTGTATACTTTATTATATATTTATTTATGGGTATCTGAGTAAAACCCTAAGGTAAGGCCTCTAGCTGACATAACTAAAGACATTCACTTGGACCCAGACAATGCGTGGAAAAGTTTTGTTCACAGTTCTAGGAAGGTCTCTTATTTTAATACTGTTGCAAAAGACCAGGTGAACATGATAACGTTTGCACTGGCCTATGTTTGCTCTATATTTTTGGGCAAATTGTGAGTTCTTAGGATGGGAGCCAAGTATGTGGCATAAATTTCTCTTTGTCCATGGTATCCAAACGGAAAACAAAATGCAATTCTGAAATATTGGTCTCCTAATAGACAAAACTGGTTGGCGTTTGGAACATGAAATGATCAGCTCTGTATGTGGTATATTTATATTGTCAGTAGGGTACGTATATGGTTTTGTTGCTTGATGCAGGAAAAAACATGCTTGCATCCTTAATTTTGTGGTTTTTCCTGTGTAAATTTGTTAGTTGTCTCATGGAACAGTAAAGGACAAGTGCCAGCGTAAGCTGGTGTCGGAGAAGCCGTACTGGAAGCTAGGGTAGTGTTGCAAACGCAGGCGTATCTGCTTTTTATTGTGCCAATATGTGGCTTGCATAAGGACGTTTGACGCCATTTGGGACGTAGGGGGAGTATGTGTGTGAAATATACTAATTTATAGTTACTATTCATGTGACTTTTTGCGACACAAAATCCATATTCCTTACACCCAAGGGAAATAACAAAGGTATAAAATACGGGAGTCCCCCTCTGAGCCTTTTTGTTAGGAGTCAAATTAAGTGACCTCATTATCAAGAAACGGTGTAGTAATATTTTAAACGGCAAAGATATGCAGGTTAGTACTTTATCCATGTTTGTTCTCTACATTTCTGTAGAGTTTTACTTAGGAAATAAGCAAATCAATATTACCACATTAGACACACTTCATCTTCTATAATTATATAGTTAAATAACTTTGGCCCTCAATCTAGTGACCTGTTTATGTGTTGTCTAAAAACAAGCAGGACAATGTGGAACTACTAAAAATTCCATGATGATTCCAAAATATCTACTGCTTTAAACATAAGAAATAGTTTTTATTTGTAACATTAAAAAGTGTGACATAGCATAATTAGGTATTATTAACGTTCTTGGTAAGAAATCATTTCATGAACACGCAGGTATTTCTATGATCTAGTTTAGAAATTGCCATATAAATTCTAGGGCATTTTCAATTTCAAGACTCCAAATTCTAAGTTTAGAATCAAAGCTATTTTTCGCGAACAGAACACAGTGGGTTTCGGGGCTCATCTCAACTAATTTAATTTGATACATGATAGACTTCTGCTTTGTCACAACAGTGTCACCCATGCTTCAGCCAGCCCTGTTTAGAATTCCCGGTCAAAGAATTCATCCAACGTTGGAATTTTCTCAGCTCTTGTCCTGATTAATGGGGGTCTATGGTGATTTTTTCCATTGTCTCTGATCCAGCCGTCTAGCGAGTCACTGCTTGAGCTGTCGCTATATGTTAACCGACTGCTCCCATGGTCCTTAAACCACATTTCCAACTTGTTGATTTTCTGTGTGGGATGCTGTGGAGTTTTACAAGTGTCATTAATAGCCCAGGGCCACGAGTTTCCTAGAAAAAAAAAATACAAATATTAAAACAATGAAAAAAATTCTATCAATACAGTATGATTTACTTTGGGTAATAATGAACAGGCAAGGAAAAAATAATATACCCGTATTGACTCAAGTGAAAAATGGAGTCTCTTTTTTTTTTTTTTTTTTTTAGGCAAACATAAAATAAGATGTAAACTAACAATCTTTCAGAACCTCAGAGGTTTCTTCATTAGACGGAATATTTTTTTTCTTTGTTTGCCAAATAAAGATATCAACTTCGACTAACGATAAAGTACAATTATACATGTACGAAACATGACCCAAACAAAACAGTCCAATCCTAGAATTACCTTCCTTTTTTGCAGCATTTGTCTGGAATGTTGATTTCTTGGCTGAACAGGTTTATAATAGCTTTCAAAACCTATACATTTAAACTCTTAGTTTAAATATGTGGGAATTCAAGCAAATTTGTGAATTCCTGAGAGCCCCTTCACTGTAGCCACTTTTTTTCCATGGGTTTTTTTTAATTAAATGGACAGATTTGCCAATTCACATTTCACATTCACCTGAAGCGTTGAGCAAGGGTTGACACTCACATCATATGTGATTTTTAAACATTTAGGCATGTGGTCTATGTACTTCCTACAGCTTAGATGACTTTTTTTAATCAAATTATCTGGTTAGAATGCATACCAGCAACCCAGAAATCAGGTATAACAAACTCCATATCAATAATGCAGTAGTGTGGCAACCATATTTTACTCCATAATCAATCAAATGGCTACATTCTGCATAAAGCATGTATCAACACTGCTCAATAAAGGCTTTCTGCCGTATCAGAGATATGGTTATCACGCAACTGGATTTCTGCATCATGCTATCCCCAATGCCATTCTGTGACTTTGCTTCTTCATATACTTGTTATAGATCTCAGTAAGTTGGCTGGGGAATGTGAATCTAGACTAAATCTTTAGAGATATATTTCTAATGACATTCAGGATCACATGGATACGATTAGAGTGCCGTGTTTATAACGACATCACCCCTTTAATTGCAGTACAAAATGCTCTTCCTGGTGGACTAACGTGATTCTTTGAAAATAAAGGCAATATGTTTTTGAAGCAACGCAGGCTTCCTTGTAAAGTGTTTGTGATTCGCTTCCATGCCATCTTGTTTTTAACGGGTACTAATCTTACATTTATGATTTAAGACTCACCATGATCCATATTAAAGCATTTATTATGTTCCACCGAGAGAGAATCTTCATTATTTTTCAGGGCTTTTTCTCTCACTTTCCTGGCTTTGATCCCCTTCATTTTGTGTTTATCGATCTTTGCCTCCCTATGGACGTTTCTCTTTGATTCCACCTGTGACTGTAAATGATTCATCTGTACAAGCAACGGAAAGGTAATTTCTGTTTTAGTCCCCAGGGCATATCAATTATACTTTCTATTACAGCGAGATAAAACATATATTTTTCTAAGTTATAGTCGCTTCGGTAAAGAGATACCATTTAATATTTCAATAGGGTGGACATGCTAGTTGATATTAACATGGAGACATATTGCATAGCACAGCTTAATTAGAAAGTTTCCATTATAAGCTTAAGGGTAAAATGCTACTTAGTAAATGCGTTAATTGTCTTGTATTATTCTCCCTCCATTTTCACTTTCTAAATGATGATTGCATGTATTTATAGAGCTCTAGGGGATTCTGTAGAATACAACATACAAGTTAATAATTATTGTTTTTTTCATACCAGGAAAAGTATATTCTTTCCTTTTATTTCATTCATACCTCTTCAAGTTGGCGATTTCGTTCACGCATTCTAATATTTTGTAGGTGTTGTCGCATCACCGGTGAATAATGATCTGTCTGTGCTTTTTTACCCTGTTCCTGTTATTAAAGTATCAACATGTATCAGCATACATCAACAATAGTTTGCTAAAAAATATATATATTTATTATAATAATAATTTCATCAGTGAGAGACATATCCAATTATTCTTGGTGAGAAGACCTTTAAACCATATAAGCCTGATGAGAGCCTCCAAGCACGACTGTTTACAGGGAGCCAGGTTTTATCTAATCATATGCATTTAAGTAATGTACATTTACCCACTCGACTCGCACCCAGAGGCATATTTTTGCTTAAGCTGACTAGTTGTAGAGCAGCAGGCTTAGGGGTCAGCAACCCCTCTGCCACAGATTATTCTACTGGGAGATCAGGCTTCCTGTGGTGCCTCTGCTCACTTGGAGGGTTAAAAAGGGAGATCCTGGACCTCCCCAACCAGCCCATTAACGCTATAGATAACTGTGCCATGTCTGTACAGCCTCCACAGTCCTTAGTTTTGCACCAAAGGGGCTGCCAGCCTAGGCCAGAAAACTCTACTGATTGTATGGCATGTGTTTTCTTGATGATTCAGTATTAAGGTATATTTATGGTTAAATTATATAGTTGATGTTTTTCATGTAATGATATCTGCATCTGAAGATCAGTATAGGGCTGCTATCATTTTATTTCTGTGAGGGTGGGACCAGCCAAGCCATTGCTTTCAAATGCTTCAATATGGATGTGATAACCAAACAGCTTGTGTAGAAACCTTATTTTAGGTTGACTGGCGATTGTCAAATCATTGCAACAGCACCATTTATGTCTCACAGAATATGTAAAGATGGATGAAAGTAACATCCAGTACATTGCCTACCTTTCTTTGCCTTCCAGGATCTTGCATATTGATGGTTCTTTGGGTAGGCGTAATGCTTGGCAGAACAAGAGGCTCAAGCTTCTAGAGAACAATAATTAATTTCCACGTTAGCCACAAAACACAAAAAAGTCAAGCCAAACTAATGTGGGCATTTCAAAGCAAATAGAAACTTTGATGGAGATTTGTTTCTCACTTCAAATTGGATTGGTTAATGTGAAAAGCTTGTCCATGTCAATTTGGTAGTGTGACAATATTACGCCGCAAGAACTTCTTTTAAGACATGCGCAGTTGTTTTCATTCAGTTTTTAGGGTTTGCTATTATTATTACTATTATTTGTGTAAGAATAGAATTGACAGACTGAGACAAACCATTACATTAGGGAAAAGAAGACCTTGCTTGCAAAGCTTACAATCTAGAATTTGCAGGTTTTTAACCCCTTCAGGACCGGCGCTTGTGTACTGCGTCTTGCAGTGTTTTTTTTTAAATATTTTAATTCCTTGCTCGTGATTGGCTTCAAATTGATCACGTGCACGGAATTGAGGGGGAGTGGCTGCTACGGATCGCTGGGGACACCCAAAGGTCAGTAGCAGCCTCCCCTCGCGATCCCAGCGTTCTTAGCGACGCTGGATGGCGCATCATCGATGACGTACCTGGTACGTCCCAGTCTGGCGGTGACCTTTGACAGGAAGTAGCAGGTACGTCCTGGTCTTGAAGGAGTTAAAGGGGAACTCTCATCAACCTTTTGGTATTACAAGTATCATATTAAATTTGAGATTTCAAAAATATTGTGCGGTTTAATAAAAGATACTTTTGCATCATATGATGTTTTCAGGCAGCTGCATATTAGTCTTTGGAGGAAATGGCTTCATTAGCATTGCCATAAATGTGATGTTTGAACATGGAAAGACTTAAACAATGGTGTCCTTCTGCAGATAAATGAAGTTTTTATTGGAACAAAATCAAACCAAAGAAAATATTTTGTGATGGCACTCCCCCTTCAGTGGACAACAATATTTATTTTCGAGCCTGACAAGTATTACTTGGCTTACATTCAAGCTGATTAAAAAATCTGACATTTAATTACACCATCACTTGCAAATTATTCAATTACTTGCTTTATGTGCCTACCTTTGTGTTTGCTTCAGGCCCAATATGTAACTCAGGGCCCAGCAGCAGGTTGTATGAGGTAATGCTGTTAAGGACCCCACACTGATGTCACAAGCTTTACCTTGCGGTATCTACCAGCATACCTCTACATACTGTGCACGGGACAGGCAAAGAGGGTTATGGCCAGTGTGGCTCCATAACCCTCTTTGCCTGTATGCTTACTGCCGTATTGGGGGCCCTGAGTATAATTTAGCACAGAAGTGGATTTTACATTATTTTGTTTCAATAAAATCCCTTTATCTGCAGAGCTACGGGTCACATATCTACTCCCATACCTCAGTATACATTATGAAGGGCCATCCCAGTAACCCTCTTCTGCATTAGATAAAGGAGTGAGATGAATTTGAAGAAATCTCCCCACCATGCATTATGCATAATGCAGTTCCTCATTTCTATCATTTTACAGAAAAGGTCCTTTGATGAAATCAGTGATTTGAAATACTCAGCAAACTTGCAGTATAACAAACACACCGCTAGCTTACGTGCCTGTAATACACCTATCACAAAATATCCTACTACCCAAAGGGACAGCACAATTGCTACTGTTAGAATTAAACTGTTACCATGAAATCCAAGAAACTCCTTATGAAGGCTGTTAAGTTCATCTTACTTGCGGTCTTCGAGGTGGATGTCTCTTTATAATGCTACTCGTGTCTCCATTTCCCAAAGAGATATCAAATGAAATCGGCCTGGGGTCTATAAAAGAAGACAACATCCTGGTTGATAATGTCTTAGTTCTATAAAGCGGTTTTCTTTTAATGTGTTATCCGTGTAATTGCTTTTTTTTTGGAAGATTGTCTTCCATAAATATTATTTTCAACTTAGACTACAATTCTGTAAAAAAGAAAAAGTAGCATTTATATTACAACATTCAATACCAAAGGATCTCAATACCAAAGGAGAACAAATAGGTTTAACATATGAACATTATAGTAGGCTATTCTAATAACGTATTACTCATCGGGACAGTCCATTGCCCCTAACAGCATCACCAAAAATGAATGCGTATTGAATTATTTAGCAAGTACTTTAATATGCATTTTGGAGTTTTTGCATGTCTTCTTCATGCTCCCTGATTCCTGCCAGTTAATTACAATGTAACACAATTGTAGCCATCATATGCATTAAAGACTGGAGTGTCTTTTTATGAAAATAAAGAAAAATATTTTTAGTAGTTTAGTTTTTTTTTTACATACTCAAAGACTTTTATACACATCTTACTGGTTGCTAATTAAAGTGAGAATAATGGGTATTCTTTCTCCACTGTAATGGAGCTATGGTATTTGACATAAACATGTTCTGATTCTTCTTAAGGTAGCGTTGTAATACCAACTCCTGTCCTTCCAATTCCTGCATCATAGAGGAGGGCTTTCTGTCCCTTGGGGTCAGATTTAATCCCCGGATAGAAAGCACCTTAGACATGAATTATGTCTTAGCAAAGCTGGCACAGTGTGCCTGTGCTTCCTTCTGAGGTAGGACGCTGGGATATGCTATAATTTCCTGGTGCCTAGCACAGAGATCACTAAGCCTTAAATGTAGGTCCTGATTGTGGCTGAGGGTCCTGCCTTGTGTCAGGCTTAGGTCACCATAGGTCCTTCAGACTCACATGCCGGTCAGCGCTTCATAAAACCATTATGTAATGTCACAAAGACCTTAAAATGTCTGGAAGTGGCAGAACGTCCAATACTTAAACCAAGCCCAACACCATTATTCTTCTTTTTACGTTTTGTGTTTTCCACTTTGAATACACTGAAATAGCTTATTACATTCTCACCCATTATAGGGATCTAAAATATTTTCACTCTTTTTTTTTTGTATAGAACCAGGAAACAAATGTTCCAAACTGTTTAATTACAAGACACTCGCTCTTTTATTCCTACATGTCGACCCAAACTCTGGGCAGAGAGCACTTTGCGGCACTACAAGCTATTTCCAGCATGTTCATGCCAGGATGGCAACCCAGTGTCTTCTAGGCATAACCTGGAAAGGGCTACAGTTGGAAGACATCAACATATTGCCTGCTACTCAGCTACAGGTTGGCGATGACAAGATGGCCCTGGC
Organism: Spea multiplicata; assembly: GCA_009364415.1. Lineage (NCBI taxonomy): Eukaryota > Metazoa > Chordata > Amphibia > Anura > Pelobatidae > Spea > Spea multiplicata. Next base: position 4,145 of record VKOC01007667.1, on the reverse strand, counting down.
TCTTTAAGGCCAGCCGCCACCTGATTTTTTATGTGCAGCTGACAGCACAGCCGCTACATTTATATTCTTACATAGTGTGAATCCAGCCGTTGGCCTCACACTGGAGTGGCAAATCGGGTGAGTATGTGGTGCGGTCAGCCAGCTGAGCACCCGTCTGGCACCCGGTGTGCAAGATGGCCAGCCTGGGCCTGTGTGCTAGTCAGTATGCATCAGACTTTGGTGCTCGTTGGACATCAGTGGGACCAGAGTCAAACCTAAGACACACTGTGATGGCCCAGAATTAGGTGATTTAGTAGCTTTTATTTTCTATAAAATCAGCCTTGCACAAGTTACAGCACTTTGTTTTTCCTTTAAACAAAGTTGTCATTCATATGCTGAATCTTTGGATATTTTGAATGTAACATTCATTAATGGACAACAAATACCAGTACATAAATCATGAAAGAAAGAAGCTGATATTAACCAGTCCATATTAAACATTAACCCAGTCCCTTCTTTATTGTGAGTAGCTTCATGCACTAACATGTATTCTCTCACAGGTTTTTTTTTGCCTCCTAGATCGGTATGTTGATTTGTAACTGTTAATGATTTAACTAAAGATTTAAAGGAGTCCTGATAAAACTGCTATGTGGACAATATATTTTTCAACAAAGTGCTAGATTTTTAACATTTCAGCTCTCAAATTTCAGAAATCATTTTCATTCTTACCAAAATCACGCATTCGTTTGTGGGATGGTAACGATTTGAGCCAATGATCAGGAAAATGATGCCACCAAAACTTTTTGTAGCATTTCAACCTAGTCTGATCTGTGCTTATTGTGTGGCTCTACTAAACAAGCTTTAGCGTCAGCGCGCTCTCGAGTAGCATCACTGTGTGCATCAATTATTATTGGGCTACGGTGCTATTTAGATGGACTACTCATGCAGCAGAAACCTGGCAGTCTCCACCTGAAACCAGAGATGAATACAACTTTTTTTGGAACTTTACACATTACATTAGAAAAAATGTTTATGATGTAAAATCATTTTAAAGTATTTTTTAGTAATTACTCTTTTAAAACTGCTCCTTTTTTCAAACAAACACATGTCAAGATACCTTACGTTATGGTCTAGTGGGCTCCAAACATAGAGGTCCCTCCAGCCATGATCAGATTTGGATCACTGTAAAAACCGGTGATGTTGGGATGTTTGAGAACCATGGAATAGAACTTACCTGTTGGACACCTTCCATAAAGAGTTTGTCTTAATGGGGGGAGTTGCCTTTCCCACGTTGAATTCTTCTGGTCTAGCCTTTCAACTGTAGAGAGGGTATCCAGACCATGGCGTCCTGAGCTGGTGGTCGGTGAGAGACATACATCTTTGCTTTCAACAGGTGTCACCTTTGTCACCTTGTGGTTAAATTTTGAAGTATTCAATCCCATTTCAAAAGGAGAAATCACAACCAGTATGTAATTGTTTCATTTGACACAAAAAGAGGCTTGGTAGTGAAAAAAGTAATGTGTGTGAGTTCCAACATCATCCTTTCATCAGGAGTAATGCTGTAATACTTGGCTAACTATTGACATTTTGGAGTCTGAACAGCAGGAAGGTTAAATATTTACATGGAAAAGCAGCTCACTCAGTTGGGGAATAACAGAAACTGAATATTAAACAAGCTAGATGTAGGTAACGCTCCTAAATCACAAGGGCAGAGACATGCATGTTCATATATACATTCAGCAATTAACTTATTGACTGTACACACCGTTATTACACATGAAGGGTAATTAACCATTGAAACTGTCTAAATGAGTATGTTCATAGATATGATGTAAGGTATGTTTAGATTATTTAAGGGGTTAATAAAACATGGGATACAAATATGGATGTTGCCATATTGGTATTCAACATTGGTTTAGAACACCGGTGATTGTGCATCATTCTAACGGTTAAACAGAAACAGTGGAGAAAAAATAGATATTGCCATAGTCTCAGGGGATAAAGTATACAGACATTAGTGATGCCTTTCAGTGGACCTACCTTCAAAGAGAAGGATGTAGAGTCGCATAAGGCATAAGAAATCAGTGGTTCCTACTTCAGACCCAAAAATCTTACATATAAAGGTTGGACCTCTGAGTTGTGCAATGTTTATGTATCTCCACAGTAGAGCCCTGCGCGGGACAACTTTTTTAATCCCGCTCCCGCGGCTTTTAATCCCACTCCCGCTATGTGGGTGTTCCGCTCCCGCCACATATGTGGCCAATCCCGCCCCCTCCCGCCGCATTTGTGGCAAATCATGCCCGCCTCCTTACCTGATTTCCCACGCAGTCCCGCACGGCTGCCCTCGAGTTGTTCCCTCACGGCGTCTCTTCTCTTGCTCCGCCCAGGAAGCTAGGAGACTTTTTTTGGAACTTTACACATTACATTAGAAAAAATGTTTATGATGTAAAATCATTTTAAAGTATTTTTTAGTAATTACTCTTTTAAAACTGCTCCTTTTTTCAAACAAACACATGTCAAGATACCTTACGTTATGGTCTAGTGGGCTCCAAACATAGAGGTCCCTCCAGCCATGATCAGATTTGGATCACTGTAAAAACCGGTGATTTTGGGATGTTTGAGAACCATGGAATAGAACTTACCTGTTGGACACCTTCCATAAAGAGTTTGTCTTAATGGGGGGAGTTGCCTTTCCCACGTTGAATTCTTCTGGTCTAGCCTTTCAAATGTAGAGAGGGTATCCAGACCATGGGTATCCCACTCCCGCTATGTGGGTGTTCCGCTCCCGCCACATATGTGGCCAATCCCGCCCCCTCCCGCCGCATTTGTGGCCAATCATGCCCACCTCCTTACCTGATTTCCCACGCAGTCCCGCACGGAAGCCCTCGAGTTGTTCCCTCACGGCGTCTCTTCTCTTGCTCCGCCCAGGAAGCTAGGAGACACTGTAAGGGAGCAACAAGACCGCCCGCACCCGCCTCCCAGTGCAGTCCTCTACTCCACAGCTTACTTTGGACATTGGTCCACTAAAGGTTATTACCAACAGATTTAGACTTGGAATAGTGGCGTAACTAGTTGAGTAGGGGCCCCATAAATGTTTTATGTGTTGTTCATTATTTTACCCTTGAGTAGAAGTAGGGTTCCTTGGGGGCACAATTCCCGATTTTTAACGAAGTGAAGCAGCAAGGTATGTGTATATGTTAAATGCACCTGTAAAGGTTGTTTTTTAAGGAGAGTTTAAAATAACAAATACTGATGAGGGCTGGAGAATGACAAACACCCATTATTTACATTCATTACATGATATTTAAATGATTACATCTGTATGACTTTGCATGAAACTATTGCTAGATGTTTTATTGTGTTCTGTCAGTTTATTATTTTGATGGGAATACAAGCCTTTTTTTTAAATAAGTAATTGCCTAGAGATTTTGGAAAGCACTGATCATAACCTTTAAAACATATAGCCTTTATATTTAATCACAAAGGCTGACGGCTATGTTTGGTTGTACAAAAGACATTTGATGCTGAAAATCGGAACCAGCTGAGAATCGTCCTAAGGGCTAAAGTCTTTTCCAATTAAAGTGACTGCACTGGGAATACAATGGCTGATACAGCACTTGTACGGTACAAACGGTTCTGCCTGATGCCATTATAAGAAATTACTTATCTGCATGAAATGTATAAATAGCATTGTTTTCTGTTTGTTTATGCATTAAGACTGACACCATCATGTCCTTTACAAGCCTGCAGCATATTTGATTTGCCTTGAATCCTTCTTAAAACATACAATCAGCAGAACAATATACACTTCCCAGGGTCCATATAACTACTATACATTGTGTCTTCTTGGATCTCTGAGTGGAGGTGCAAGCTCTTGGGGATAGTGTCAGGAGTCGATGAAAGAAGGTGTGGAGCCTTGTTAAGGTAGAGATTCTTATAGATAAGGAGAAACAGGGCCGGCCTTTGGGGTGTGCGACCTGTGCGACCGCACAGGGCGCCACACTCCAGGGGGCGCCGCCGCGGCGCCCCAACTTGCGGCACCCGGCACCCCTCCAGAGACGGACAGTAATGTCCGCCGCTGGAGGAGCAGGCTCGCAAGGGAGCGCTATCGGAGGTCTTTAACAGACCTCTGGTTCCCCTGAGTGATTTTAAGCCGGGTTCAACCC
>VKOC01007665.1:0-12555 GCA_009364415.1 Spea multiplicata | reverse complement strand
ATATATTAAATAGGTAGCTTAGTTAATCTGGATAAATGTTTTGTTGCTACCCGAAAGCCTTAAAATCCTTAGGTCCCTTTATTCTCAGTTTCTTATAAACTAGTTTTTAACAGATGAAGAAAAAAAAACAAACAAACAACCTATTTAATAAGGTTCTCCTAACTTGTTTTAAATTAATATTGTTTGTGAAAATACATTAATCCTTCCCTGGTTTATATCTAAATTAAAAAGAAAAAGTTTGTACTTTTTCATCAATCAGACATTTGAAAAATGCTTTATAGATGTTATCTTTATTTAAAGATGAAATCCCTACTCTTAAGTCTCTATCAAGTCATTTTCTTTTTCCTAATTACATGTAGGTTCCGCTGAGACATGTTGATTTGAATCTTCTACAAAAAAAAAATCCTGAAAGCCATCTGTTTAGAATTTTCCACAAACATGACACTGACTTTTATCTGTGCGTTTAATACATATTTGATCATTAACCTACAAACTGCTTGTTTTGCATCAATAATTATCTCTTGATTTGTTTTTTATTTTCAGGATATCAGTGAACCTTTCCAATGTGTCTGTACATGTCCAAAAAAGTATTTGCAGTTGTTGAACACCTGAGTGGCTAGAAAGTAGATTTCATATGTGAAAGCAAGTCCTGATCAGCCCTTTGGACATTTAAATACTCAGATGTTAGAGCAAGAAGAGCTTTCTTCACCCTATGGGAATTATAATGTTCATGTAAATTCAACCAGTTATTTTAAGGCACTTTTTCTACTTAGATAATCAATTGCATACTGTAGCATGTCAAGTAAGTAAACCTTAGAAAATGAAAACTCAGAAAAGTCCTTGGAACGGTTTAATAACTGGAAAACAAGACTGAATCTGTTAAGAAGCTTTTTTATGTTTCAATAGCAACAACCTATTGGAGCCTGTTTTTATGTTTCATGGTAACTTAAAATTCCCTAAAAAAATATGAATAATGCTAACTCTTTTACAAAGAGTTATTTATTAGCAGATAGAGTGATCGTTTAAACGCTTAACCCCTTAGGGACAATGGGCAGTCCCTTAACCCATTGAAAACAATGCATTTTGAGCTCGTACATGTACGGGCTTTGTCATTAAGGGGTTAATGTGGTTTCAAAGTGTTAAACCGAATAACTAAAATGTACATTTCTGCCTACATACAGTATGTACAGAGGTATTGCTTTACCACTGATTTTGCTGTACATGCACCAATACCACTAAAAATATTCAAGGCTCTTAGCACTTTGACCATTTTCCCATTGATTGAGGAAAAACAAATGCAGCGTGTGTTCAGTTAGAAGTTATCCAAAGAAATTAGAAAATTAAAATGATTATGAGACATTAAACTGTATTTATAGAGAAGGCAGTATTTCACTCCTCGCACACCAGGAAAAGTAAAATCCATGTGTAGATCTTTGCCCTTTACTACATTCTCTGTGGTAGATTGAAAAGGTAAACTTGCCAGAGAACAGACAGCTTTTTGCCCTTGCCTTAGTATGGAGGGTAGAGACATCACAGCCAATGCGTTATGATCTCTATCTCATTGTTCCCTGGAAAGCATGATCAAATGACATATAGTAAGTACAGCACAATACAGAACATTTTATGGGTTCATACTTTTCAGTCACTCTTCTGTGAAGGCTTTCCACAAGATTTCAGAATCCATGGAAATTTGTGCCCATTCATTCAAAAGTGCATTTGTTAACTTAGGCACTGATGTTGAGCAAAGGCCTTGCTCGCAATTGCCATTTCAATTTATCCCAGAAATGTTTAAAGTGGGGGCTCTGTTCATGTCACTTGAGTTACTCCACAACAAAATCACCAAACCATGTCTTTATAAACCATGCTTTGTGCATAGGGAAACAGAAAAACGCCTTCCCCAAACTGGTCCCACAAAGTTAATAGCATACACTTGTGCATGCTGTAGCATTAAGTTCACTGGAGCTAAGGGGACTAGCTCAAACCTGAAAAACAGCCCATGACCATTATCCCTCCCCTACTAAACTTTATACAGGAGGCACTATGCATACTTGTAGGTCTCGATCTCCGGCATCTAGCTAAATCTAGTTAGATTCATCCATCAGACTTTCAGATAGCATTATTCATCACCGCAGAGAACACATTTCCACTGCTCCAGAATCCAGTGGCAGTGTGCTTCATACCACTCCAACTAACGCTTGGCATTGCAAATTGCGATCTTCGGCTTGTGTGCAGCTGCTCGGCCATGGATTCCCATTTTATGAAGCTCCCGAACTCCAGTGCTTGTGCTGATGTTGCATCTAGAGGCATAGTGGATGTTTATAGTAAGCAATAATAAAGAGGAAAAGGGATTTCCATGTGCTACGCTCTTCAGTACTTGGCAGCCCCTCTCCTTGGCTGAGCTGTTAACTCCTAACAGTTTACAATATTAACTTTTACTGGAGACGAGGGCGCAGCAGCAACTGTGCATCTGCCAGTCAGCACCATTTATCTGGCACAGAGCTGATGGGCAGACTCGCAGAGCAGACTCAAGAGCAGATCAGCATCCACTTGAATGTCAGTACGGCAATGCAGACTAGCCTGTCAATCAGTTTGATCAATCAGGTGTTTCTTCTGGATAAACCAAAGATTTAAAAATAGTATTGGCCCTTGCTTATCACACAGCAATTAATCCCTTCCTTGCCTCTATTCCTGACCTTATCCCTGGTGCCTACCATGGCATTTGCTGAAGAATGGAAGTAGTTTCAGGTCCTTGAGGGTGCCAGCCTGCAAACTCAGAACATTAATAAACTTTTAAAAACTTTAATACATCCTGAAAAGACTTTGAAATTCCCTTTACCAACCACATTTTGAGGCTTTTCTGCTAGATGGCAGAACATCACAATACTGGCACATCTCCTAAACTGTTATGATGTTTTTTTACGAGGCATTCGTACTTTGTGACGTGCCAAAGATAGTTAAATATTTTGACCTATATTTTTTTATAGGTTGCAATACAGCTTTGGAAAAAAAAAATATTATGGCATTCAAAAAGAATGATTGTTTAACCCCTTCAATCCCAGGGGTTTTTGGTACCTCAAGTCCCAGAGCAATTTTGCCATTTTTGCGCTATGTCGATTCAGCGATTATTCTCCTTTCCTGTGAATAGAGTACCCATCTAAACTATATATAGTTTTTTCAAGGAGAGATAGAGCGTTCTTTTGATACCATAGTTGGATGAGTAGCTGAAAATTTAGAGTGAGAAATTTAGTAAAAACTAGCGAAAATTAGAAAAAAAACACCTGTCACCAAATAAGTATAAGCCCTATTTATAATGAAGTCGGTCACACCAGTTGGGCTTTGTAAATCTGGCCACTCTTAGCCACATACAAATCTACTTCACTATCTTCATAGCTGATTCAAATTTGCCGCTAGCTTGTGGAAGTCCTGGAGACGAAGACACAGAACTCAGATTCTGCAGTAAATCTTTTAATCAGAGATCACTTGATCTGGCTGGCCATAAAGCGCAGACTGCACTTTACACCACTTGATTATGGTCTCAGCTGATAAGTCTGGAAGCAGGTAAATTTCCCATAAATCTGAGAAGCGGGCTACAATAAACAGGAACACTTTTCCAGCATAGTTGAATAACTTCATGTTGATCAGCCAAGAGAAAGAAGGTATGTTGTGTATAGAACAATAGTTTATTTCTGTCGCATGTGTGCATACTCATTGCATGTGGGGCAACTGCTGACAAAGTCTTTAATTTCAGTTGGCCTTTTGGGCCAGTACAGTGTGTCTGTAACAAGCCTCACTCCCAGTGTGGTTTGAGTATATGCGTGTTAGCATCTCCGGTCTTTATGCATCTCCAGGCTGTTTGTGATTTCGGAATTTTTTACACTAATTTCATCCCTGAATGACCAATTCTCCTTTACGATTGCTAGGACTGCATAGGGTCACCCACAGAACTATAAACTTTAGTTTTATCTCTCTCGGTGTGCTGTATTAGATAATGCAGCCGCCGTGCTATGACATTAAGATAATCTGTTTGATTGATCTGCTAATTGTATCACTGATATACTTCTCAGGTCCTGGCTTGTAAACAACATTATGATTGTAATGCTGCAATATAAGCATAATTCTTGCAAATGGCAATAAGTGGCTAATGATGACAACTGCAACAATGTTCAAGGGACACAATCCAGTCCTGTCTCATACATATTTGCTGAAACTGTCTGCACAAAAGAAGCATATAAAGGATACCGTTTGATATAAATGCTGGATAAGGTTCTTTTTATGTAGCTTATAATTGCAAAAAAAACACATAGACTTCAGCCAGTGACCCAAGATATTTAAATTAGAGCAACATAGGGGGTAATTGCCCCCTGATCCCTGAACTAATTTCCGTTGTTCTACATAAGCATTTTAAAAGCCATTTTTATGTTTCAGCATACTGTATTACAGCATGTCGTAGCTTTGTTACTTTCAAACAATAAAACTGACCTTTGTACTCGTATGCAATCTATCTAGGGCACGGCTTATTTCACTTTGCATTAAACAGTCAAAGTGCAACAAATATGTCCAATAAAACTTTCATTTCAAAATAGAAACAACAGCAAAAAATAAATAAAAGAAATAAAAAGTATGATTGCATGTACGTACATGTGTATGTTTGATAATAAAATAAAGAAATGGATCTAGCTGTATTTTAAAACAGATTGATACTTTTGGCAAAGAATTTTTATAACAATCAATATTTTAAAAGGACATAAATAGATATATCTGGATAACACTTATAAATTGTGCATTTTATCACAACATTTTTTCCCGGCTGTCAGTGGTAGAAAGTTTATCACATATGACGACACAATTGTCTATATGCCTTTTAAAGTTTTTGCTTGCTGAAAATAAATTCCTTTCTTTTGACTCAGGTCCTGTGTTTGAAAAACTGGGTGTGACTTTCGGCTTACTTAGTAATAGAATATCCTTCAGTTTATTTCTTGTGTGAAAAAGTAGGTGTGTGACAAGCTCCAAAAGGAAACCAACTTCACTTTACTGAGGTATCGGAATAAAACCCCAGAATCCATACTTGAGACACCTAGAAGAAGCCTATCTGTGGAGCAAGTACGTAGCTGAATGACTCCAAGTATGAGGACATGTATGATGAAGACTTGTTTGGTTTCCTGTGATGTAAGAAATGTATTTAACTTTAAAATGGTCTTATCGCTAAAGAGGGGGCTTGCAGGAGATATAAACATATCAACTCCATGATGAAGGACTAACAACAGTTAGCTTCTCCTGCAACAGGGGCTGAATAGGTCCTATATGATGCATAGTTAAATCAGTGAGAAGAGTTTAAAGGAACCCTCACATTAGCTACGTAGGGTCTACTGAAGGGTCAACTGAGACCTCAAAGAATCTCACTGGGGTTTGCTCTTCATGATGCATAGAGATAGCTTGGATTTAAAATATTCAACACAATTCTGTGCTGTTTTTGTGTAGTGTTCAAAGAAGCTAATGCCTAGTAGGAAATGTCTTGTCTATCATTGTTCATAGTCAGTTGGATTTATCTTGTAGATAGGGTCAAATGTGTTTATTGAATTCTAAGTATGTTTTGAAAAGAATTTGCTGTGCATTGCGAAATCCAAAAAGCTTCAAGAGGTATTAACATTTATATCCATGCGCAAGAGGGCAATTTTTATATGAAAAAATCATGGCATGAATTCTAAAAGACTGAAATAAAAGATTGAGGAAAATGGATATTTTTGTGTATCGTGAAAAATGCATTCCGAGGTTTTAAAGGGCCAAATAGGGACACATGTTTGGGGGGTTTGGTCGGAGGTTTGGCTAAAACCATGGACAAAATGCTAATTCATTTCTAGCATGGTAAGCAGAAGTTGATGTGACAGTTTGTTTTCTCAAAAGTTTTAATAAAATGTTATATTGTGTCATAAAATGTTATATTGTGTCATAAAATGTTATATTGTATCTTTTAGTCGTATTTAGAGATGTTACTGGTTCATAAGCTAATATTTAGTTATAGATCTGTTATATTCATTAGAGTATGTGGAACAGTGTGTTTAGGTCAGAGGTGTTACTAGAGGTTGGGATTATTTTTTATAAGGTTACATACATGAATAATTGAGTGTTTGTCAGGGATTTATTGATTGATGATTGTAGCAACTGAAAGAGAGAAAAAACCCTTTGTCTACACATCTTATTTTGACATAACGTATATATACCCCAAGAAATCATTCATGGTAACAGTTGCCTAGCAAAACAGATTTTAAACTCATCTTGAATTAAAGTTATCAAGAACTATAGAGCAGTTAGTTGTCAGAAACAAATAAGAACGCCCAGACATGTCCGGCCTGCCCCGATCAGTTATATCCTCAATACACATAGAAAAATGAATGGCATGCAGAACATGTAAAGACGTATCCACGATAAAAATCCATAACAGTTTAAAAATAGCAGGAAGCCAAATTTACTTTTATTTGTATTGTTCTTCTCTTTCTTATATACAAAAGTAAGTGCACTGATCTGCAATCAGGTTACAAAATGAAATCTGATATAACAATGTGGAAATTGAAAAGGTCCAGAAGATTTCACCGTTAAAGGTCTGCAGCCATCATATGCATTTTCAAAAAGACCACAGCTGAGTGTCACATCTTTGTTTTACCTTTTTTTCATTCAAACACATAGATAGATTCATGAGAATACTCATTCACTAGCTATTTGCCAGGCAGAAGCTGTGTTCTGTAAGGATTCTCACCTCTAGCCAGCTCCCGTGTGCACATGCGCATTACCCTCTGCCATTGATTCCAATGGGAGCCCCTTCCAGCCCTCAATTACCTCTATTGCCACTTGTTCAGCAGATACTGTCCTTTTGTATGTGGTAGGATACACACAGCTGCACACTTGCATTCTATACACACATACGTTGTATGCCTTTAGAGAGAATAACAGCTGATGAATGGCAGCCATGGTTCTACCCTGGGTCAGCTTCCAACCAACATAGGCTACTAACTGAAATGTAATATTTGTAATATGATTGGCAGAAGTGACAGATCCACTTTAGGTACTGAAAAAGGTATTCTTTTTAACAAAGGTGAGGTTACACAGTGATGATACTTTTGTATGTATAAGTATACTTCATAGGGATGTGTCAGGTTTAGTAGTTTTGGAAGCATACGCGCAATCACAACGTGACCTTAATTTAATATCCTAAGAGTTATTTTAATGCCATATAATATTGTAATCATAAGTTAGCTCAGATATCACATTTTTTATTTTTCAGGCATCATCTTTGATTTAAACGACTGAGCTTCTCTTCAATTATAATGCAATTTGCCTTATGAAGAGTTATGGAATGATCATAATTTCATTATGACTTCATGCAACGAAAATAAATATGATGTTGGACAGATGTTATCTGATATTCATTTACATACGTATCAGTCAAATTTCCAAGCATATGGCTACCAAACTGTTTTTGATTGTGAACAATTAAATCATAAAACTCTACAGGAAATTGGAATAACTCTTACTGGACACCGAAAGCGAATTCTTAATAAAATACAGAGCATATTGGGCAACGAACCTGGAAATACTGAATGTAATACTGAAACCGAAGAAAAAACAACATGCATTTTAGCATCAGAAAGGGCAGATTCTAAAAAACAAAATGGGAAAATAATGAATGTTTCTTTAGCCTTGACAGAACAGCATGAGAGTTCTACAAAAGAAGAACATTGCTCAAAAATAATAGATCTGTCTGTCCAACCAGGATTTACATATGGTTCTTTGGACAAAGAGCAACTTACAAGTGCTGCTACAAACTATTCTGACTCTATACTGGATGATAATGATCAAAATGGCTTGGAGGATGAAAGTTTTTTTGAGTTTCAAGGACCTATGGTTGAAAATGAGTTGTACAGCAAAACAACAGATGATTCTTCACACAAGCATTCCATTACTAATGTTCCATCTCGATCCTTTATACTAAGAAACAGACCTGTACCTGAGTTACCTCGTTTTGCGAATGAATATAGGTAAGCATTATGTGCACATTCTTACACATTGCGCTATAGCTATTAGTCAGGGGCCATGAAATAAAATCAGAGCTGGGTCTTCTCGGAGCTGAAGTTTTCAAACAGTTGTGCAAACAGTTCAAGAAACCGTTATCGCTTTTTTTTATGTTTCAATTTGGTGACATTCGTTGAAAGGCAAATCAGTCACGCTAGGTGAGGTCATGCCTGAGAAGTAGCACAGAGTGGAAATTTAGACATAGCCTTGAGTGCCAGAAACAGCCGAGCCTGAAAATACAGATTAGCCGATAACAGGAAGTTTACATTTATGGTGATTTCACCTTTACAGAGACTATGAGGTTTATGTAAATATGAACTTAATGCATAATGCAATCTAATGAGCCAGTGTAGACAGATTTGCCGGTGTGGGATTGCATACCTCCAACATTTACCCAAATTCCTTTTTTCCCCCCTCTAATTTTTTCTTCTGATGTTCCTTTTTTTGTCCCTCTTTTCCCTCCTAATTTCTCTTTTTTCCAGGCACACAGAATGTTTGCTGGGTATGTGTGGACAGTGTCCTACAGCCCTAAAAAATGCTAATACTATGTGTAGACAACATTAGAACATATGTTTATAAAAAAATTGTGAAAAATAAAATATACTTTTTCTTCTGCTAAGTGCCTTTCTAACTTACAAAAATAGCTACCAATGGGTCAAGAACTTACATAACAAGTCTACTTAAAGCCCTTTGTCCTGAGCCACAATCCCACTGCTAAAGAAAAGTGTCCCATTTAGGTTATTTGACATTTTGGGAGGTATGGAATTGTGAAAGCTAATCATGATGTGATGGAGCAATTAAGTAAACTGGGTGTCAACCTGTGTTGCACTTAATAACTAACCAAAGCCTTTATTGGGATATAAAAAAAACAGACGTATATAAACCTTGATATAATCATTAATGATGGTGCATTGTAAATTATATATTTCCTAAAGATTATTGTGGTTTTTTTTTTTAATTGCATATATATTCACATAATAGTGTATACTTCAGTCTAGATTTTGCTAGTCATGACATTGAAAGGTTTGTTTTTCTTGATTCCTACCTTAATCTTTTTTCATTCTTGGGCAACAAAGTATCAATCTGATCAGGAAATGACACATGGAAACGGTTATGAATATCGTGTATGCACGACTTTAGCTATAAAGTAGGAGTGCCACAAGATAATTCATTCATGTGGAAAAAATATTACCGGTATGTTTTAGGATATTAAAAGTAAGGTTTGCACAGTTGCTATTTTAAGAGATTAATAGAAAAATAAAAGTGAAGTTACCAGTTGATGCTCGCTACCCTCAATCTGCTCTTCACTGTAGAGTATGTCTTAGAAGCTGGCTGTGTCCATAACGAGCAGTAAGATTCTCACTGTCAATATTAATCTCTTAAGAACATTTTATAAACCTTACTTTAATGAACAGTAAGCATTGCTTAATCATTTCTTAAGAGCAAAAATCCCTTGATACTTTAAGCAATAAGTTGAATCATTCCATTTCAATATGTTAACACTGCATTATGACAGGCCCATCCTAGTCATTTTTCTTCATGGAGGGCTCTACTTGGCTTGAGTAATATATATAGTAAATTTTTTCATTTCATACATTTTTGGCATTTTTCATCACCACAACCAACTACTTCTTGCTTAATGAAGAAACACCAGACCTTTCTTGTGCTACCAAAAAATAAAGAAGCAAACTATTACACATTTCTTCTCACCAAGCACAACATTTAAATACAACATTTATGTGCGGTTTGCTAGATCTTTCAGTGTCTAAGGTATACTTTTCTTCTGAATAATAATAATGATAATAATATATATAATAATAAAGACTATTATTATTATATTTTTTTTATTATTGTATCCTACTTGGGTTCATACACATTGGTTTATGGGACATATTCTGTATTGAAATTTATATCAGTTTCATTTATCTATTGTTTTTGTTGTTTTTTAATTGAATGCTGTAACCCTGAACAAAAGAAATACCAATACCGGAGAAGAAAACATGTACCCAATCTCGCCATATGAAGAAACTTTTTTCAACAATTCAGAATTAACAACTGTAAGTATAAATTATATTGTCTGTATATAGTTGATATATAAATATGACATGTTTCACATGGTGGGAAAAATCAAACCACTATTTGATATATTATTAGTAGTTAACTTCTTTAAATATGATGATGTTAAAGCCTACTGTCATAAAAATAAAGATCTATTTAAAAAGCAAAACAAAAAAAACTAGTTTCAAGTTTTACAAAAAATTAAGAGCTTATCCACTTCCATTATGCACTAATGTACTAAAACAGAAGAAGGAACTGCAACATTTATGTATGTGCTGCTCACTACTGCTCATGCTCCACCTGTGTTGATGCATATTGCATATTGACGGATAGATAGATAGATCTTTGTACGTAGAAATTTTGAAATGTAAATCAGACCCTTTTTAAGGGGACATTCCTGGGTTTTGGTCACTGCCCAGCCATACATGGGCCAGTTGACCTGAATCACATCTCCCACGTGGCTTACTTGCATCACAATTGAAAGTGAAAAACAAAACCCCTTATACTTCTACACAAATAGCTATAAAGTCACATAAAAACGTTAAGTAAAGCCCTATCCCTAACCATAACTACCTCTTTGACCTTTGAAATGATGGGAGGTGTGGACTGAATGTGAATTTTAGTTTGGTTTTTTTTGTAATTTTTAAATTATATTTGAAAGCTGTCTCTGTTGGCTGTGAGGTTCACAGTCCAGTAGATGAGCCACATTAATTCTTTTATGGTAGCTCTACAGTATATGCATAACGCATGAATTATCTTGAAATGAGAATCACTGTCTGCCCATCATAATTATTGATAAACATGTAGGAAATAGAACATATTTACAGCTGAATCTGATTTATACTTTCATTACTGAAATATCTAATTTGAAAATTTAATTCATGAACACCACAAGGCACTCAGAAAAGGAAGGGGAAAAAAATCAATACACTCATATATACTGCATTCAACAAGCTATATATGTCAGGAAGCATTACGATATATTATCTCAATATTTAATGATGTTGTAGATAGTATTAATAAATAAACTTTTTTATTTTCTCTCACTTCAACTAACAGACAAATGCTGGTTACCATCTCTAACCGACTACACTAGTACTTTCTAGTACTTAACTGTTTTTTTTTTTTCCAAATGACCCTCAGGCAAAGATTTAGGAAGTTATTTCTTAAAGGTTTAAGTGTATGAAGTAACTGATATAAAAGTAATACATTTCTGTCAGTTTTTCTTCCTGATCAGCGAGAAGCCCATTTTCTGAACTGAACGAAAGATATTGAGATCTAAAAAATTAATCACCTTGTCACTGGGTTTCAAAGAAAGTTTGACTGGGCTGTTCAAGTCATTACTGCTTCTCACAAACGATTTCAAAGACCCTTCATTGTCTTCTGTGAAGCTGTGCAGTAGTAAGACGTGACAGCTTTCTTAACTTATTTTCTTATTGAGCTGACTTTTATATTCTATAGAGACTCTAATTTTGAATGCTTTTAATGTCCTAGAAATAGTCTTAAGCAGTGGACTGAGTTGTTCGTTATTTGTTTTAAAGTCTGTGGGAGTAGCAGGGAGTTCTAGCCAACATTTACCTTTTGCGATATCGCACTATTTGCGGTTTTAGGCAGGTATGGAAAAAATACTGAATATTTTAAAATAATGAATGCCTTTCAAAATAGAAAATTCTAATTTAAGTCAATATTTGGTGTGACCACTCTTTTGCCTTCAAAACTGCATTAATTCTTCTAGGTACACTTGCACAAAATCGGGGATTTTGTAGCTGTATAATTGCATTAAACAATTATACAAAACAGGTACTAACTATCTTTAACAGATTATAGGATTGTAGGGAAAACTAGGTGAGGTTGCTGAAAAGGGAGTTTAATGTCAAAAGTTATACACAGGGCAAGACTGAGCACAGCAACAAGACACAAGGTAGTTATACTGCACCAGAAAGGTCACTTCCAGGTAATGTCAAGGGAAACAGGGGTTTCCCGCCATTTTTTGAAGAAGCACAAGGCCAAGCGACTCAACTATTCACGAAAACACAGGAACTGGGGTGAAGAAAATGGCAGCAAGTGCTCTGGACTGATGGAGAATGTTTGCAGGAAACAGTAAAGCATGGTGGAGGCAGAGGCGTATATAGGGTATGGCAGCTATGGCACGTGCCATGGGCGCCATCCCTAGGGGGGCGCCGGTGAGCGGCTTTTAAATGCCGTTTTTTTTTTTATGCGGAGGAGAGAAAGGGGCGCCTAGCAATCGCTCGACGCCCCTCATTCTCCTCCACGAGCCCTCTACCCCCGCCCCGGTGCCGGCATTTTATGCTGAGCGCCGCAATATGCCGGCATATTGCGGCGCTCAGCAGTGAAACAGCCGGCACCAGCAAGCGGCTTTTAAACACTGATGCGGAGGAGAGAGAGGGGCGCCGAG
Organism: Spea multiplicata; assembly: GCA_009364415.1. Lineage (NCBI taxonomy): Eukaryota > Metazoa > Chordata > Amphibia > Anura > Pelobatidae > Spea > Spea multiplicata. The sequence continues at coordinate 17 of VKOC01007665.1, read as the reverse complement.
CGGTTGCTAGGCGCCCC
>VKOC01007661.1:0-10960 GCA_009364415.1 Spea multiplicata | reverse complement strand
ACTTACCACTGTTTTTGACTACCTGGTGTCTGGTGAGGGCAGCGGGTGTTCCGCCAGAACTTCTATGGGCACCGGAAGGTCATGTGAAGCGGTGCTGTGTCATAGAAGCTACAGCGGAAGTACAAGCAGTAACGGCTGTTATCTGCGTTGATCGAGCGGACGTTCAACGGCTGGCAGAGAAGAGAATTCCCCGCAGCGCTGCAGGGAATTCTCCTCTCTGCCAGGCGGGGAAGGTTTGCATGATGCGCATAGACAACCTCCGCTGCTGCTGGCGCTCGGTGATAGACGCACAGTGTAAGTGCCGGCAGCAGCTGAGGTTACCAGACAGGAGTATCTAGGTCCCCTGCATCGCTGCGGGGGATCTGGATCTTAGTTTCATAGGTCAGACCTCCTTTGAGGTCTTGAATTAGAAGACAACCTCAATTATCAGACGAGGGATATTTTTCAGAGCATTTGCTCTGAAAAAAACCTTGTCTTATAATCGTGCAAATACGGTATTTAATTTTTACTCCTGAATTTGTAGTCCCTTCAGAGGACAAAACTTTCTAGACCCAGAAATCAGTGAGAGAAAAAGTAAAGGTATTGTGTTATGTACTCTATTTCAATTTTATTAAAAAGGATTAGTGGCACTAAATTGTGACTTCAGGCATCCTATGTATGATGACTTTTTTAGTGTACCGATGTACTCCTAATCCATAAGATTCTATACTATATTATCTGTCTAGCACTGATGTCATCTTAATCCAGTACACATGGATGCTATTTTATTTTTTCCATAAAAAGGCCCACCAAAATCCTTAGCACCAGGCCCATGATGCTCTTAATCCGACCCTGCAACTACAGGTGTATCTGTTCATCTCCTGATACCCAAATACATTAATTGTCATCACCCAGATATATCGACTGTATTCACTCTAAACTTCCAAGATACCCAGCTGTACTGTCGCTGATCTTCGCTGTTACCCACTTACAGGAATGGTAAGTTCCTGGGATACTAAGTTGTGTGTAGTGTCATTGTGATACCCTACTGTGCTCACACTAATCTGAAGGATACCTACTTTTATGAGTGATAACCTTGGTGATATAGCAGCTATATGCTGGGGGAGCACAAAAGAAATATATGGTCCTAAAATCATTCTTGTGCGGGGCCATTGTGCCCAATGTAATGCACACTAATGCTTAAGTCATAGTTAATACTAGCACTTAATGGAGAGGTTAAAAGTCCAAAGTTATAACCACATGCATAAAGACAATGAATGGTCAAAGCTCATTTCTCTGCTGATATAAATCTTCATAAAAGTCAATAAAATTCATAAAGCTGATGTGTGGGTAGACTATTGCGATCTCTTGAGGTTCAAATACAGCGGAAAGCAAATTGCCGTTCTAATGGCTTCAGATATCCTGTTAAATTTGAAGTGGCATACAAATTGAAAGCAGAGAAAGGCAGCAATCTGCCAGCTCGGCACCCATCAGCTAGGAACATAGATATCTCCCCCTCTGGCACTTACCTATATGATCTGCTAAGGTGCAGAACGCCATAATATATGTTACCACTTGTCATGTTCATTCTACCACTCATCTGTACATTTTGTATTGTACTTTATACCTGTGGTGTTTGTATTGTTTTTATTCTTATTTCAATAAACTGAGAATTGAAGGGAAAAAAAAAGAACCCCATAATATGTCATCACAGCTCTGGGCTGACCCAGGTTTAGGCTTGCCCAGCAATAGCTGTAATGTGAGACGGAAAAGCACAGATTTTTGCCTTGAATAAAAGCACTACAGGGGTGATTATCTCTGCGTGATACGTGTAGGGGAAGGCACAGCATGAAACATTTTATCACATAGGTCACTACCCATATAAGTACACTTCTGGATAAGAAGTTAGCTAATAATGGATAAAAATAGGGATATATGATGTGTTCTGCACCCCTGAGGGTATCGTAACATCATGTTATTATTTTGCCCTACTGGAGGTCATGCCCTCCTAAAAATGACCTATTCCAAGATATTCTCATTTGTTTTCAACTACTTCAAAATTTTCGAAAAATGCACAGAAAACGTATGTTACTCATTAACCTCAGGTTTTCTGTTCAGATTACTGCCCAGCTCTAAGAAGCTGCCTGCAAAAGCTTTCTTGTCTCAGTAAAATTATGTTGTTTTATAATCACTAATGTAGAAGTAAAAAACAACTCTGAAACGATCTTCAGTTCTACAACTGGGACAAACTTATGTGACATGTAGGGTAGGAGGTTTGTCGGCGGAAAGCTGGTCCAAGGTACTATATGTCTGAGAAACCTTTTGCGTGTACTATATCAGATAACTGGTTTATTAGGTTCTGGCCAGAAACCAGAAGGCTGCAATTTCAAAGTACGTTTATACAAGCTAGAATTTCTGGAATAAATATTCAGATTTTGCTAAATACTGAAAAGAAATTCATATAAATGTCATGTAAAATGTTACATGTCCCTTTCTCTGCAGACCACAGTCAACTGGGAAGATAACAAACTGGTTTGTGTGCAGAAGGGGGAGAAGGAGGGACGTGGATGGACACAGTGGGTGGAAGGAGATGAATTGCATCTGGTATGTTAGCTCCCATTCAGTTTAAAAAATATATACATTTTAATTCCAAAATATCAACCAAGATCAAACCACATTAACCAAAGGCCCTTTTATGACAAGTATTGTGCAGAAACTGTGTCAATATTAAAAAGACTTAATTTACAGTTGGTTTATATTTAGACATTCAGCTTATGTATGTAACATTGGAACAATAATCTTACCTCCATATGTTCAGAAATACATGGTTTCTTCTTAATGCATTATTTCTCTTTTCCTGGATAAGCTGGCACACATTTAGAAATGAGAGCGAGGAGCAGAATAACCACTATGTACAAAACGAAAACTAGTTGGATAGGAGTAGTAGGAAACTCAAGAAATTGATCCATGGGGTCTTGAGCTTCTTCAAAAACATATTAGATTTTTTCGGAGCTCAATAAAGGAAATAGGGTTTCCTCTTGCAATAGGTTATTAGGCTATACATATAAGAGATTAGAAAATAATAAAGTGTAGATGACATATTTAAAAGTGAACAGTCACCATCACAGCTTTTAGTAAAATTGGAATAATTAAAAGTGCTTTTTGTTAGGTAATCAGTATAATTGTTTTAGGGAGATATAATTTAGATGTTAACCTAGTGAAAGCTCAGTTCTATCACAGCAAGCATTATCGTCAAATTAATTTCCTGCCCTGAAGCTCTATCCCATCTCCTCACTTACAAAGACTGCTTGAACCAAGAGTATCAATCAGCAACTTAACAATATAGGAGAGATAACGTCATGTTAGCAAGCTAAGGTACCTTTCTTCATGCTATGTACTAAAGGTGGGTTTTTAATACATATATATTTGGCTATTTTAAAATTTAAGCAGGTTTTAATCATGAAATGTTGAATTTGATAAAAAGTGACCTCCTTGAGCTCATTAGAGTTGTATTGTGAGCTCAAGTACTAAACAGTTAGGTATTATGTTGGGAAATCGACATCAGTTTGCAGCCTTCTTTAATCACAAATATCCCATTCAAGTCCTTCTGTAGAGCTCTGTTCTCCACCAAGAACTTTATTTTCCTTACTAGATCTAGTTTGAATTCCTTGACAAAACATAGTTGTAAGTGGATGATAAACATAAATGACGTGAACCTTACAGTAGAGTGCACATCAAGTGGATATTATTGGAAGAGGGCGATAAACCACCCATGGCTAGGAATATACGATCTGGCATTAGATCCATTAGACACATTTTTAATTTCTAAAAGAACTTTTTCATCAGAGCTGGTCAATCTCCTACAATTAATTGGTCCCAAATCCTTTAGTAATGTGAGCAACTGCTGTAGGAATAGCGGTAAGCTAGCCATATATAGCTGCATGAGGCTAGCAGGGGCTGGGCTCAGAACTTATTAAAATCCCCAACATTAATAAGTACCGTATGTAACTTTAACTGTATGGTATATTATCCAGTGTGCATCTAACAATATACCACCGTTAAATATGAACATGGAATATACATTCTGCAAAATAAACATTTCCATTCACACTCACATTATAAAGAGACATGCTCGTTATGACTTTAATTCTTTCCCTGTGTTCTGTCTACAGGAGATGCGGGTTGGAGACGTTGTATGCAAACAGGTTTTTAAGAAAGTTCGCCAGTGACGCAGACTCTGACTGGCTAAAAGAAGACATTGTCCCTGTTAGATGTTAGAAACGCATCCCTACACAAATTGCTGAATTATTATTTTAGGGCCAGGTATTTGTGATTTTGTTTTATAATGTGACTTTAGGTACTTTAATAAAAGCTCTGATGTGACTTCCTAAGCTTGATGAGTAGTCTGTCTGGTATGGAATATGTAGATGTACAAGTATATGAATGCAAAACAAATAAATATTCTTTATTTCCTTTCAAACTTTACAAAAATCATAATCAATTATTTTTATGGTATCCAATACCGCTAGTGAATTAGCAGCCGACGCTTATTGTGACGTTTACCAGAATAACTCCTGTACACTCAACTACTAACTTTTTGTTCGCCCCAATGGATATGCATTATCAACTTAAACTAAAGATGTCATTGTTTTAGGAGATGAGATGAATGGATGCAAAAAACTTTTCTCTAGAGCATGTGGATTTCTTTACTGATTTCCTTGACTGCAGCTACTAGGTTTAGTAAGGCAATCCCGCATCCTCTAAGGGGGCTCTTTATACCAATGTTGACCATAAACAAGTAGGCAACTGCTTCATCATATATAAACACTTTTTTCCCTCTTCTGTGTGGGACCAAAGCCATTCCTGAAGATTCATGGCAATAATGGGTCCTATAAAACGACCTGTCTACCTAGTGCCACTCACTTCCTATGGTACAGTCACCTTTGTCACTGGGTGGATGCTGACCTGAAGACGTGACTATGGCAGGGCAGATACAAATTAGGAGACTGGCAGATAGCACCAGGAGCACATCCTTGATCAGCAGGACAGGCACCAGGGCGAATAGCAGAGATGTAATCATGGTAAGGCTAACTAAGGTCATACATGGAGGGAACCAGGGCATGGTACAAGGATAAGACAAATACATATTCCAAGTCCTGGTCAAGGTCAAATACCAGGCAATCAAGGATCCAAAACAAGGTACTGAGGAAGTGAGCAAAACACAAAAGCCAAAGACAAAGCAAAAATCAGGAATCAGACGCAAATAAACCAGGGCCAGGATCAATAGGGGAAGATGAGAGAAACCTGGATATATAAAGGGCCTTTAGCACATAGTCCAGGGGACGTGGGGATACTGGGAAAATTGCGGTACCCACAGAGCCTCCTAGTGTTGACAATGGTAAGTGCATCAACTCCTTAGCTTCCCAGGGCCGGATTGACGTAAGGGCTGATGGAGCTGCAGCTCCAGGCCCCTACCTTAAAATAGGCTCAGTCAGGACTGGACTGACTGGGCCTATGCGGCCGCATTAACGCAGGGCATAAGGGGCACCTCCCACTAAAGCCTGCAGCAACTGCGACCGGGTCCACCACTCTAGGGGGCCGGGCAGCCCCAACCAGGGCCGGCCTTAGGGGTGTGCGACCACACAAGGCATTTTTCTTTTTACTTTATTTAACATCCTCCATGTTAAATAAAGTAAAAAAAACAAACAACAAAAACCCCCCGATGTTTTAATTTAAGCCCTGTGCGGCCGCGCACCCCTAAGGCCGGTCCTGGTGGGGGCTGCCCGGCCCCCTAGAGTGGTGGACCCAGTGGCAGTTGCTGCATACTCCGGCAACAAGGTAAGTAGGGTAAGGGAGGGGGGTGCAGTGAGAAGGGGCAGAGGGGATAGATAGAGGGGGTACAGATTGAGAAATGGGGAAGGGGTACATAGTTAGAAGGGGCAGATAAGAAGGGGATGGGGAGAGGGGGTAGTGTGAATGCGTACAAGAATTGTAAATGAGTAAATGTGTGGATGAAGTGTGTGAATGCGTATGAGAATTAATGAATTCATGTGTGCATGAATTGCTTGAATGATTTGTGAGACTGCATTAATGAGTATGTGTTAATGATTTGTGTGAATTAGTGAGTAAGTGTTTGTGTCTATCATGAATGTTTAAGTGATTTGGGGAAATGCAAAGATGGTACATGAAGGAAGGGCTTTAACAATAATAAATAAAAATGGGCTGCTCAGTCTTAAATGGCCAGGCCTATTTTTTGTCCCAGTCCGGGCCTGCATATACTGTATTCAGTATGTTCTATAATAATGCAAAGTACATTAATAACTGCAATAAAGCACATCTAAATAAGTAATAAAGAAGGGGGCATTGAAGCCGATAACATTAAATAACTTTTCTATTCATTCTGGCAAATCCCTAAATATGAATTTATTATAATCTTTTATTTGTATAATGGCAACAATTTAGCAGCACTTCTTACAATAAATATATATAAGGGTATGACAAAACTAGAATTCATAGACTGGGAAAAATTAATTAATTTGCCCACTTCCACATTCCCCAGCTATACTCCTTAGAGGAGATGTGATACCTCCAGTCAGTGCCAGACCCAGCTTGGCAAATGCTGCAGGAGGGTTTGCTCAGATGCCTGTGTGCATGTGTGGAAAGTGTTCCCATTTATTTTATTGGCATTGCTTTCCTATGCTGCAGCTTCTACCTCGGGTAAGTTCAAAGTATTTAAATATCCATTCTTCTTGGGGTGTCAGAGACGGTAAAATGTCTTTATGCCTGTATGGTGGATATTTGTGAATTACTAACAGTAAAATCTTAAATATACGATTTATGAAGTTAATCTTTAACTAATGCCCTAAGAGGGTTTGTTCACTGATATGGAGTTTACAGGAGAATTTCAGTTCTTGGTATTCATGATGATGAGCCACCCCAGTCAACTTTTTCCACAAGAAGAGCTTGGTCGGGTCTAGATAACGCTTAGTTAAATAACTTATTTTTAAAGAAAGTCACTTCAATGATGCATTTTAAGTTTCCATGGTCTTGCAAGAGAACAAACTCTGAAAAAGTAACACTTGCTCTCAAGGCTTTAGTGAAGGATAATGAATAATAAATAATATTATATAAATGTCAACAACTTTGTTCCTCTATTCTTTCTTAAAATTCCAATAAAAGCTCCAATAATTATCGAATATTCAATCATCAAATCCCATCCGGGTTGCAGGCTCCTTTGAAGTGCCAATATACAAGTGCCAGCAAAATACTTTTTGATCGCATGTGAACTTTGTCATTCTATTCTTTCTTGAGTTAAGTCTAGCACAGTGTTGAACTGGTTAATGTCTCAGACATTGCCCTATGGACTTATTAATATAGAAAAAGCCTAGTGTCAGCTAATCTGTGACTTTTAAACCCTTTATCATAATCACTGTGATTATGATAAAGGGTTTCTGCCACAAAGTATATAAACCTAGATAAAGAGGTCTCTCTCTATTCAGTCTGTTGTCCCTATCATTTCATATTTTCGCTCCCAACCCATCACATCACATCATGCCGGCTGATTACAATGGAACCTGGGTCATGGAGAAGAATGAAAACTTTGAAGGCTACATGAAAGCATTAGGTACTACATAATACAATGCATTTTGTTGCATAATTCTATTGGGCTGTATATTAGACAAATATGAAATACTGTAGTGTTAAATATAAAAAAATTCTTACTGTGTACAGACTAGTGACCAATAATTCTTAATTCTATAGAGGCTAGGGGAATAAATGAAGAAGAGTGCCTATTTATAACCCAGTGTAACACTCTAATAGATCTCGCTGTTTGAACTACCACAGACGGTCTCTAACTGTATTGATGAGCAATAATGCTGAAAATTTTAGACCTAAAGCTAGTGTATTCGTGCCCAGTTTACAAAATCTGTTTTTTTTAGTGTTATTGTATCAACCATTTAAAGATGGCAGTTATAAAATAATGTAGTACCCCATTTGTTTCAAAATAATCATAGAGGGCAGTTATACAAGAATTCTCTTTAAGTGGGAAAATATCATGAAAAAGTCATGAATTAACTTTGGAATTTTACCAATAAGTACTAGTCAACATGATGTATAGCAAAGGAGTGTTTGGCTGAATGTTTCTACTGCAAATATCTACTTTACTGCATATGATAGCTAAGACATCCCTTCTGATTTTTGTGGTGTCCTCCTTGCAAAAGCATTGATGGATTCTGCAGAATATGCCTTCATCGACATAAAAAAGGACCTTTTCATTTTACTGTTTACTACCAACATGTCTTCCATTTGTCTCCACAATACCGGCATTTTTCTTTTTTTCAGACATTGATTTTGCTACACGGAAAATAGCTAATCACCTGACCCAGACCAAGGAGCTTATCCAAGATGGGGACAGCTTCAAAACCAAGACTTTGAGCACATTCAGGAATTATGAGGTCAACTTCACTGTGGGAGTAGAGTTTGAGGAGAAGACAAAGGGACTGGATGACCGTTTAGTGCAGGTAAATTCAGTACAAGATTAACAGTAACTGTCATACAGAAAGAAATTCGATCAAAGACACCAAAGAACTCAACTACTTGGTTTCATAAATATTTACAAGGAAGTGATATGTTGTTTTTGGTTTTAGAGGGGAACTCAAGCTTTATGGAAAGACATACTATGCAATGGAAAAGGGGAATTATAATAACCACAACCCAAAAAGGGTCATTAAAATTGCCTTAATGTGTGTTGAGAAGTGCACGTGCAATATTCTTAAATATGTGGAATAAGCATTCACTACACTACAACACACTACATACTACAAGTACAAAAATCAAACAAATATTCTTTATTAATGTGATATGTCATGCTGTAAATAAAATACATAAATTACTCAGCGGAACCGCCTCAGAGAGCAGTCCTGGCTGCGTACCGGAAGGGTAGGCTATGGGCAGCTAGAGCCCACAAGTTCCCAGGTATGTAATTAACCCTGTATGAAATATTGCTTTGCAAGCTTCATCTTGAAGCCTTCTACAGCAAACATTAAAAAAAGACAGGGGTCTTGTTAGAACCCTAGAACACATGAGGCAGCGGTGGAGCGGGCAGGCCGTGAGTATGTCGCATATGTGCGCCACCTAGACTAGTAGCTAGGGGCAGAGGAAGTGGACAAATACATAGGAGGGATTTGGCTTTAAAGGGGACACTTAACTATCATACACTCAGCATCTAAAGGTTATGATAGATGGAGTGTTCTTTTAAAGGAGATACTATCATTAGCAATATCATAATATCAGGTTCTATATTATGGGTTTACAGGCAATGCAGCGTAGGTACCACGGTCACACAGGAGGTGTGCTCCTACATCTCTACCCTGGATACTAATACATTGTTTAAGGTAGTTTCTCCCCTGGGGAACATGGGTGGTTTTAATCATAGGGGCCATAGGGAAAAAGTGATTTTTTTTGTAAATAAATCTGTGTTAAGGGGGGATGGGCTTTGGTTATATAGAGAGCACCTTGGGGGATTAACAGACAACAGACCATGCACATCATGAGTGAAACACCGGAGAATACCCTCAAACAATACAATCTGTGGGTTCCAAACAAATGGATAAAAACAGTACTTTAGTGTTTGTGATATCTACCTTTATTCTATCTATTTATTCTATAAGTAAAGGACTTGAAAATAAAACATCAGAATGGAAAAAAGGAGACATTCTACAGTGAGGGGACAATTGCACATACATAACAAGTCTAACATATAACAAGTGAATCTTCCTGGCAGAATTGGAGATATACAATGCTTAATAAAACACAATTTGCTTACATGTCTATTCAGGGATTTATTCCTTTGCATATTATATGTACCTGTAAAACAGACTAAAGGTTCTATGATATTGGTCAAACAATCCTCATTGCCCTCTGACTGTGTAACTGCCCTCATCTTTGATAGGATTCCTCCCTCGAAGACAGGGCTGTCCCAACCTGCGGCCCTCCAGCTGCAGCAGGGCTACATATCCCATACTCCTCTGCCAGGCCTTAGCTGAAAGAGCATTATGGGAGATGTTGGACACCCCTGTCTTCGAGGGAGGAATCCTATCAAAGACTGAATGAGGCTGTATGTGAGTAAGTGATTAATGATAAGGTGTGTTTTCTGTTGTAGACCTTGGTTACTTGGGATGGAGACAAACTGGTCTGTGTTCAAAAAGGGGAGAAGAAGAATCGAGGCTGGAAGCATTGGATTGAGGGCGACAAACTCTATCTGGTAAGGGGAGCCTTGCAAATTGTGTTTTCTAAAGGGTTCAAGCAACAAATCATACAAAGTCTTTTGGACTTTTCAATTATTGTCTAAAATATGCATACATATAAAACACTTTGCATTACCTGTAAATACCGTATTGGCTCAGATATAGGCCGCACCCAATATACGCCGCACTCCTAAAAGTTAGCTTTTTTACAGAAAAAAATTTCTCTACAAAAAAAAAAAACCAACTACATCATTGCTGCCACCCTCTGCACCCCCCCCCGAGATATGCTGCCACTCTAATCCTCCCTGAAAAGCGGGATATGCACTCTGTTTCCGTAGATGTGCCCCCCCCCGAGATATTGCTGCACTCTTACCCCCTGAGAATAGCTGCCACTTTGCCCCCAAGAGGTCCCCCCCTAGACTTACCGGTGCAGACTCCCGGGGTCTTGCAGGGCAATAGCTATTCAACTTCCGGTGCTGGCACTTCCGCCGTGGGAAGTGCCGGCAAGGAAGATTGTTAGCGTACATTGCGCAGACGTTCACCGGCTGCGGCGATGCAAGCGTTAACAACCTCCACTGCCGGCACGTCTGCACGGGGGAAGTGCCGGCAGGGGAGGCTGTCTGAGCGTATCAGAGAGCGTATCCCCCGTTGCGGGGGATCTGTATCCTAACCCCGCTGCCTGCCCGGCGCCCGGGACTGCATGTCCCGGGCGTCGGGCGCTAGACACCAAATAT
>VKOC01007660.1:0-14868 GCA_009364415.1 Spea multiplicata | reverse complement strand
GAGTGATGGGAGTGATAAAGGGCCGTTGGCACACAGGAGTGATGGGAGTGATAAAGGGCCGTTGGCACACAGGAGTGTTTTCTCATCCATTTCATGTTATTTTAATGGACAAAATGTGCTTTTCTTTTAAAAGCAATGAAATTTCCAAGTGACCTCACACTTTGGAGCAGTAGTATTAGCCCTACAGCGTAAGGTTTTTGTAAGCTTCTATAGCAATGCATTATTGGTCGATTAAATATTCACCCTCTGCTCGTCCAGCCAATCAGAGGAGGAGAATTTGCAATAAATTGTCTCGATGTTCCATGTAGATCATGGAATCTGGCTGCCGTTTCTCCTGCTTTAAAGACTCGAACCTTAATCAGTCGTTGGTCTCGTCTTAGATTCAGGAGCCGTATGCCTATCCCACGCATGTTTAATACCTTCACTGTATTACCCTCTACCACCTCTGCTGGGAGGCTGTTCCACTTGAATTACATCTAAGCCTAGTTTTACTTTGTGACCTCTTGTCCTAACGTTCCTCTGCTTGTTCCTCTAGTATCTGCCCCACTACCGGCCCCAGCGGGCGATAAGGAATTTAATGATATATTTAGCTGCGGAATAAAATGTCTATTTGTTAGGCTGGTGATTATTTCGCAATCCAATGATGTTTTTGTGTCCGATGGCAGAAAATATCTGCGGCGTCGGCTGGCATCTGGTCGACGGGTTCTGCATGAAAATCAACGACGCCAAGGGGACCTACGAGCAATCCAAGCAGGCGTGCAGCAACCACAACGCCAAGCTGGCCTCGCTCGCCACGCAGAACAAAGCGGACTTCGTAGTGAAGCAGCTCCAGAACATGCAGGTAATACCCCCCCCCGCGGGGGTAACTCTTCTTCCAGCCTCGTTGCAGGCGCCCTAACCCCCAGCTCCTGAATCTAAGACGAGACTAAGGACTGATTAAGCCGGAAAAGACTAGACCGGGGGGGGGTCATCGGGACCCCCGATGAAATCTGTGGTAGTTGATTTTGGGAGGGGAGCAAAGTCTGTTTTAATTCCCCCAGCCAGTCTTGCCGTTTTCACCTTGCCTCTTTTACTTGCGTTGTTAGCCGAAGAGCGACCTCACCCCCTGGGTCGGCGTCTGGAAGATCAACGTGTCCTACTGGTGCTGGGAGGACATGTCTCCCTTCACCAACACCACCCTGCAGTGGCAAGCGGGGGAGCCGAGCGGCGCCGGGTTCTGCGGGTACCTCGCCGAGCCGGCCACGACGGGCCTCAAAGTCGCCAGCTGCATCCATCAAGTCAACGGAAGCGTCTGCGAGCGGCAAGGTGCGTTTGTATGCGCTGTGTGTGTCCACTTCCTGAGGCAGGAAGCAGGTGGGAGGGGCTTCTTGGGACAAAATGGCGGCATACATGCAGATCAATTATGGGAAGAACACGTTTTAATGAGATACTCCTGTGTATTTAAGTCCACGAACGATGGCGTGTGATTGGCTGCTACACTTAAACCTCCCTTAATTTGGGGAGGAAGAAGTTCTCTCCTTCTGTTACTTGGAGAATCCTTATTTATAGCCAATCCTGTTAGTTTAAATAGTCCTTGCTGCTTGTGTTGCTTAACCAATGAATGCACCCGGTTTCCCCTCTTGATTGCTCCCATCTAGCCAATCACAGCGCCAAGCAGTGCCGGACCCCGTGCGCCTCCAGGACCCAGTGCGGCGAGTGCACCAGCGCCAGCTCGGAGTGCATGTGGTGCAGCAACATGAAGCAGTGCGTGGACTCCAGCGCCTACGTGGCCTCCTACCCCTACGGGCAGTGCATGGAGTGGTACACGATGAGCAACTGCCCACGTACGTTGAGTAGAACCGCAGGCCACGGGAAGCCCCCCGGTCACGCGGCTCTTTTCATTAATTCACTTCCACGAGGATGCAGCGACGTGAATATTTTCTTATGTCTTGTGTGCCTCCCCGTTCCCTTTGCTGAAGGGTGAGAGTCTAGAACAAGAGGACATGCAGGAAAGGGTGTTTTGTGTATACCTGGAATAGCTTTCCAGCAGATCTTCTATGGGAGTTCATTGGCGGACAGATGTAATGTGGAGTTTAGATGAGTGATTGGATGGGGAGACGGTACCTGTAAGTACCAAGCTTACAATTAGCAATGAGTACGTCTGCCGCTCCTCGTTTTTACCCCATCCCAGTAAGGGTTAATTCTAGCAGTCTAGCTTCGCCTGTGTGTGCGTCACATGATGCCAACGTGTTCCGTGTTCCAACGAGTCTTTGTTGCCCTCGCAGCGGAGAACTGCTCCGGGTACCGGACGTGCGCCCAGTGTCTGGAGCAGCCCGGATGCGGCTGGTGTACGGACCCCAGTAACACGGGCAAAGGCCAGTGCATGGAGGCGTCTTACCGGGGCCCGATGAAGGTGCCAAGCAGCCCCGTGGCAAAGTATACGTACCAGGAGCCGGTCCTGAACGTCAGCATGTGCCCGGCGGACAATAACTACAACTGGTCTTTCATCCACTGTCCAGGTAAACCAAGTCCTGCCGATGCCGCTGCTTGTCCTGAATCTCAGGAAGCCCCCCTATTGCTTATGTTAATCTTTAAAATAGACGAACAATTTTTTTTCTGCCTAATACATGAGTGATATTTTGTAATTTATGTAGCGTCTATGGCATGGACCTCATTTATCACCCTTATCTGTCCTGATTCCTGCACCAGTTACCCACTTAGTTAGATGCTGTCAGTCATGTGATATTTTGGGTGAATTTCCCGGCTCAAGCTCCACACTGAGCTGCTGCTTTATGGCAATGCTAATGAAGTCCGTTCCTCCATAGATTTCCGTTAGTCAGGGTGTCTGGCTGGGTAAATGGGAGTAGTTTGGCCACGCCAGGCATAGGCAGGCGAGCGGCATCAAAGTCTGTGGAAGGCTGTGTGAAGCCTGCAGGAATAACACGACCTCCCTCTCTTCCAGCGTGTCAGTGCAACGGGCACAGTAAATGCATCAACGAAAGCATTTGCGAGAAGTGCGAAAACCTAACGACGGGCAAAAACTGCGAAAACTGCATATCGGGATTCTACGGCGACCCAACGAACGGAGGGAGCTGTCAGCGTAAGTATGGCGGGGTCCTTCCTATGTACCTGCTCGTGTAATCCACGGATGGGAAAGGGTTAAATAAAGACTAGACGTTATCTACCACTTTGATGCGCGCTGTGTCTACTAAACGGCACTTCATTTAAAAGGATGAGGAAGAAGTCTTTTTTTGCGGGTTTATTTGTTGTGGTGTATTCTTACTTTCTGCCACTAGATGTCGCCATATAATAGACTCCCCACTGACATAATCCTAACATTCCATCTCCGGAACCTTGGAACAAACCACGTATTTAGGATTTCCCACATCTTTAAAAAAACAAACATATATATATATATACAAGTCCAAATAATATTTTATATATATATATATATATATAATATTAAAATATATTTTATATTGTTTAAAATCCAGTCCTATACACAAAGGGTGCTGATACAAGCCTATTCTGGCGGGGGAAGCCCCGCAGCCAGTGAACTCTTCTCCCTATTGGGATTGTTAGATGCAGGCCGGACCCCAACCGGGGGCTTGTTGGGCACATTCTGCCCGAGTGGCGGATTCTGCCCCTCTGGGGCAATTTCTGATGCTTCCTGTTCATTTTTTTGAGGTTTATTTATAAAGGGCAGCTCCAGTGCAAAGTCTAGCAGTTTGGTTTCTGTAACGCTAAAACCCCTTTCCAAACCCGGCACCCGAATCATTGCGGACAGATTAACCCGTGTTGGAGAAATCGTTACGTCGGCTGGGAGTTGTGTGAGTGTGTGTACGTATGCAATTTATTCTAAGTTTGCTCATTAATGGCGTATTGTTTTTCTTCCTCTTTAAATAGCCTGCAAGTGTAACGGGCACGCGTCGGTGTGCAACACGAACAACGGCAAGTGCTTCTGCACCACCAAGGGCATTAAAGGAGAAGAATGCAACTTGTGAGTTTTCTTACACCTCTGGCGGGGGCTGTTGCCCTTTAACCCTTTCTTGTAACTATTTCTCCTACTGTTTTTGCAGGTGTGAAGTTGAGAATCGATATCAAGGGAACCCGCTGAAGGGAACCTGCTACTGTGAGTAACAGATACACGTCCTTTCTACCCCCTGGTGGTGGTTAGAGGGGCAGTTTAGTGCCCCACGCAGCCCCACCTGCGGAGAACGCACATTAAAGTACTTGGTCACTTGTTCACCCATAGAAAGGTTGGCTGCTTAAACGAAACGGGAATATTTTCTCGTGACCTGGAGGTCGTTATACGGCACAAATGGCCCCCGCATGCTGCAGCAAAACTGCCTAAATAATGATGCCATGTATTGCCACGAATGTGCATACAGCCCCTGATGTCTGGCTCGGAGTGATGACTCACGACTGTAGTGAACACCGGATGTAATGCCGGGACACATATACTGACTGTATATATGTACGTGTGTGTGTGTGTATATATATGTATATATGTGTGTGTGTGTATATATGTACATGCATGTGTGTATATATAATTAGTCGGTAGGTACCTGGGTGTTGCGCTGATGACCTAATTCCTTCTCGCAGACACTTTGCTCATCGACTACCAGTTCACCTTCAGCCTCTCCCAAGAAGACGATCGCTACTACACGGCAATTAACTTCGTGGCCACGCCGGAGGAGGTGAGTGTTGTGTCTGCGCATGCTGAATAAACATTCTTATTGTTAAATGAGAACATTTAACAATAAGAATGTTATCATCCCATCCCCACCCCCCGACTACTCTGATTTAATGATTTTGGGCCACTGCCTGAATTTGTTTTTCCATGCAATTCCACAAACAGCCACCAGGGAACCAGAGAAACAAAAATATCAGGTAGCATTACCCCGAGTGCCTATTATGCAGAGAAACATAGAACCTGCAGCAGGTCGCCCCCCGTCTAGTTCGCCCCGTTTCTCCGCTGTAAAGACTCAACCTTAATCAGTCGTTGGTACTCGTCTTAGATTCAGGGAGCCGTATGTCTGCCCACGCAATGTTTATCCCGCTCCCTTGTATTGAACCCTCTACCACTTCTACTGAGAGGACTGTTCCACTTAACCTTTACTGAGAGGGTGGTAAGATAGTGGAACAGCCCCCGCAGAAGTTGGTAGAGGGTATTAAGACATGCATGGGACAATACAGAGCTCCTGATTGGAATGCAAGGAACATAACTTTACTGAGAGGGTGGTAGATATGTTCCTGCATTCCATCAGGAGGCTTTGTATCTGTCCATGCATGTTTAATCCCTCTAGCCACTTCTCCTGGGAGGCTGTAACACTTATCTACCACCCTCCGTAACTAAGGACCTGTGCCATTATCAGATTGTTTTAAGAGTGTGCTTAAAAACAATTAGGATGTCATACCATTCATATGCAGTCATAGGCTCGGTCACACCCTGCATTCAAAAAGCAGGAAAAACGGCGAACTTGGCGGCCCGAACCGGGCCGACAGCCTGCAGATTCTGTTTCTATTCATATGTTTGCAATGTAGTCTGCCCCATGAAGAAAAAAATGATAAAATGCAATTAAAATATAAATATATTATAATATTATATGTAAGATTATATATGGATGATATATATATAACATATAGATAAAATAATATATTAGATAATTAATATAATAGATAAATATAGATAAATGTAATATAATGGAAATATAATAGATTAATAGATAATATATAGATTATATATAATATATGTTGCTATATGTAATATAGATGATATATGTAATATAATAGATATATAGATATATGTAATATAGATAATATAATATAATTGATAGGTGATAGGTAACATAAATATGACAGATATGTAATATAATAGATAATATATAGATATATAGATGATATATGTCATATAGATATGTATTATATAATAGATGATATAAATATGATAGATAATATATAGTAGATGATATATGTAATATAGATATGTATAACAGATGATATAAATATGATAGGCAATATATGATAGATGATATATGTAATTGATGATAGATATGTATAATATAATTGATATATAGATATATGCAATATAGATGATCTGTATAATATAATATAAATATGATAGATGATATATAGATATATGTAATATAGATCTGTATAATATAATAGATGATATAAATATGATCGATAATAGATGATATATGTGTAATATAATAGATGATAGATAATATAATAGATGATATATGTAATATAGAGCTCTATAATATAATAGATGATATAAATATGAGAAATTGTATATAATATAATGGATAATATATAGATATATAGATGATATATGTAATATAGATATGTATAACAATATAATAGATATATAAATTGATAGAGTAATCAATATATATATATATATATATAATATGTAGAAAGTGTAGTGTGTGTTTGTGCTGATGGTTGAAGACGCAGCATGTAGGAGCCGTTTCCCGAAGGAAAACAGTTAATCCACACATTTTCCGTCTCCGTGGCCCCGGCGTCCCTCGTACACTGTCGGCTTTGTCTCTGCGTAGGAAGGCCGATGTTTGCTTTGGAATGGCAGCGAATATTCCACGGCTGCAGGAAGCGAGCGTTGCCATTTTACACGGCACGAAACGCAGGCGCATACTTCAGCGCCACTTAAAACATTAATCAAAGCTGCCGACAGATCTGAGCTTCAGGAATCAGTCCCTGTTTATTTTTATGGATGGATACCCGATCAGATTACCGGGGGTGTTACTGGAAGTTATGCACCACGTCATCATCATTAACGTCCCTCCTTCCTTTCAGCATAACCGCGATCTGGACATGTTCATCAACGCCTCCAAGAACTTCAACCTCAACATAACCTGGGCGGCCAGCTTCGCAGGTATCGCACTCTTCCTTCCGCACGTTATTATTATTATTATATTACTATTCGGAGTATCACTTTTATTAGTACTTTATTCATGCTTATTACATATTAAAAATATTAATGCTGCTACTACTACTGATAATACTAATACTACTAATAATATTAAGTACAAAATACTCACGAATATTAATATTAGTATTAATAGTAGTAGCAGCATTAATATTTTTTTGTATTCTGTTGATACTTAATGCTACTACTACTGATAATGCCAATACCCCTAATATTTTTATTATTTTATTCATACTTATTAATATTATTATTAGAAGTATTAGTATTATCTGTAGTGTATTTGTATTTTTTATGAGTAGTTTATACTCACAAATATTGTTAGAATTTGGTAGTAGTAGTGTTATACTTTCTATATGTATTATATTAACAATAATATTTATTAGTATTATTCATACTTATTAATATTAGTATTATCAGTAGTCATATTTGTATTTTTTATTAGTTTATTCATACATATGAATATGGATTGCTGTAAATTCTATAATTTCATTGAATGCTGAGTTTGGATTACCAAGAATTTACTAACATTTTGGCTGTAGCTATAATATAATTGGTATATATATAATATATTATATTATATATTATATATACGGTATATGCCGTGTTACTTGGTGACAGGAGAATCTACGCAGCGTTCCGGTCAGCGTTTGCGTTTAGTTGTTAAGCGCCCATAGCCGCATTCTATATGACGTCTGCATAAATGGTATACCCGCTCCACGCTACGGTATATGCAGCAGCTGCAGCGTTCCCCCCGGTTTCACGGCCCTTGTCGTTGCAGCAGGGACCCAGGCGGGGGAAGAGATCCCCGTTATCTCCAGGAGTAACATAAAGGATTATAAGGACAGCTTCTCCAACGAGAAATTCGACTTCCACAACAATCCCAACATCACGTTCTTCGTCTACGTCAGTAACTTCACGTGGCCGATAAAAATCCAGGTAAGAGGACGCGTTCCCGTCCGTCCGTCCGCTCATTCATTCCCCGGAATGTTTCTTAAAAGTGTTTGGGTCGTGCGACAGTGAAGAGCATCTCCCGCCGTTGTTTTTAATTTATAATCAAATAAGAAATAAGATATTGCGCGGTTTCCTTTTTATGTTTTCAGCCGTTTCGCTCTATCTGAGCCCGAACTAGTAGAGTGGCTGAGTCTTAATCACTCAGCAGGACACCCTGAGTAATGAAAGTCTATGGCGGTGGGCCGTGAAACCATAATAATAAGACCAGCGGGCTGCAGGGTCCTTTCTGAGCTTCTTCCGTTACCGGCAGGGGCTGCGAAGCCCGTTAGGCACTTCTTATGTTTATTTACCCTTCCTTTGTAAATATGTTATTCCCAATCTCCCCCTCTTATGAATCCCATCCAGCATTCAGCTGAGACTCATAGGAGTTACAGTTCAAGTGTAGCTGGATGTAATCACAGGCACAGTATTGGGTCTATCATATTTATATACAGCCCTGTATAATACATAAGGGGCGATTAACCCCCCCCCGGTACATAAAGATCTTCCTTTTTTTACTCTCCCGTATATATATTCTATATATATCCCCAGCCCCCCGTTCTATAAACACCCGCGCGGCGGTGCGAGGTTTGGTTGGGATGTTTGTCGGCTTCCGAGGAACACAGAGCGAGCTGTGAAGGAATGAATCCCGGGTCTGTGCTCGCTCCGTGTCTGGGGCCCCGGTGGGCACGCAGCCGGCCCCCCGACTTCTCTGTAAACACAGGTTGCCTTCCGTCGGAAAGGCGATGTCGGGTATGTGGGCTCGGCTCGGCTTCAAGCTCTCACGGCTGATGTTGCAACGATATTACTAAGCACACTTTGTGTGTTTTTTATGAGCCCGGACTCGCCCGTCGTACTCGCTATTAGTATCTTTATCTCTAATTGCCGCTAAACAGGTATTTATAGCCAATGTCGTAATTTTTTGCTGTGATTTCTTTGCATATCCACGTTCTGCATGTTTGAGTCGTAAATAGCTCGTTTTATATCTCTGTCCGCAGATCTGGTGGCTGCCGTAGCCATCAGGAGGTGTCTTGGTTACGTTCCAAACACCACACTGAGCTGATGTCGAGTCTGAGTTTGGTGAAGCTCGACCATACTTAGTTTGCGTTCTGCGCCGTGTCGGCGTTTGCCGGTATGTACGGTAATGTGCGTTCGGCACTTAAGTTTCTTCAAATGTTAACCCTTTCACCACGCCCTGGTTCTGATCGTTTCTTTCGCGTGCCGCGTAGTTCTAGTTTTCCTTTTATGGCAGTTGTGATGGCGGCCGCGGTGACTTTGTAGCTTAATTTATTAAGTCGCTATATATATTTTTTTAATGAAATAAAATATATAATTTTTTGTTGTTTTTTGTAATATTGCCCGTACCTGTTTACTTACTCCAGCATACCTGAGAAATCATTTTTGCTTTTTTGTCGGTGTTTGAACTATTCGCAGTACCTGCTTATTGTAATCAAGAAGAGAGAAAAAAAAACTAGGTCAAGAGTTTTTCTTGATATCACATAACTTCATTACTCAAGAATCTTTTTTTCAAACTTTTTTTTTTTTTTTTTTTTTTACTTTCATACAGCTTTTTTATGGTATTATTTCTCTCATAGCTTTTTTTAAAATTTTTTTGATGGTATACTTTGATTACGTTTCATAGTTTTGTTTGTTTTTTTTGTTATATTTTTTTGGTATATTTCTTTCCTACCGGCTTTATTTATTTAATTTTTAATCGTTTAAACTATATTAACTTTTGGTTTAAGGAGTCCTGTAACCTGCCTTTTTCCTCTAAGGGTTTTAATTTATTTGGGGGGGGGGGGGTGCTGATTTTTGCAGCTTTTCTCCGAGACCCCTCGGGGGGGGCTTGTGACGGGCTGGAATGCAAATGAATTTGTTTTTCGTCACTTCAGTTTATTAGTGTAAATAATTGCTGCCAGATTTCTGCCGCTCCACGCCGTGGCCCGGGGGCCGGGAGGCTCGACTCTCCTCCTGCTAGAATCGGGGTGGGAGGGAGGAGGGCGACAGAACGCCTAAGCGATGCTTCCAAACGCGAAACAGATGCTTCCTTCCTAGCTATTCCTGCTGATTTCTTTGGCAGCGGTCGGCGATGGTTTTTTTTTGGGGGGGGGGGTTTTCCTCCCTTTCGGAGTGTTTCCTGCTTTTTCAGAATGTAGAATATTTTGGAAAACTCCATTCGGAATGTTCCTGAAAGCAGGCATTTTTTGAGGAAGAAGACGGCGTTTCTAGCAGACTCTTCGTCGGTTGGGTGCTTGCCGGAGGTAACCGTGTTATAAGCGGGGCGTCTGTTACATACGGGGGGGGGGGGGGTTTATTTCTTTATATCGCCTGTCAGACCTGAGGCCGCCCGCCTTTTTACCATTTTTGTTATTTCTAGGAGAAGTTCCAATAGGTGGTGTTTTTTTTTTTGTATTACAGAGTTTTTGTTATTTTTAGTTGAAAGTTTTTATACTTTTTATTTTGTATATTTTGAGGCTACCCAAAAAGTTTAATTTGTTTGTAAGTTTTATGTATTGTGTCTGCGTTTTCTTTAAACATGTCAGATGTGGTTGTTTTTAACTTTTTCCTTGTGTGGAAGGAGTTAGCTCTGTGTTTGTGTCAAGTTCCTTGTAGGACAGGTTAAAGAAGAAGCCCTGCTATGTACGTTGAGAGAGTAGCAGATGAGTGGAACAGCCTCCCAGTAGAAGTGGTAGAGGGTAATACAGTGAGGGAATGTAAACATGCATGGGATAGACATACGGCTCCTGAATCTAAGACGAGAGCAACGACTGATTAAGGTTTGAGTCTTTACAGCAGGATGAAGGGACAGACTAGATGGGGGCCGAATGGGGCCGATCTGCTGGCGGGTTCTGTGTTTCTATGGAACAAAGTGTTTTAGCAGCGAGGCAGGGCGTGCGATCTTCTATATATATAAATGACTGCATTGTGATGCAGCGAGAGGGAGAGTGCAAATCAAAACAACTCTTATCAAGGAGAGATTCGGAAGGAAAGATCAGTTTATTGTCACCCGAAGTGCGTACAACAGTAATGTAAACCCACCCCCCACCCCCCCGGCGCTGTATACAGTAATGTAACCCCTCCCCCCCGCGCTGTAATAACAGTAATGTACCCCCGGCCCTGTAATCAGTATGTAGAACTCCCCGGCGCTGTATAGCAGTAATGTAACCACCCCCTCACCGGCGCTGTATACATATGTAAACCCCTCCCTGGCGTTGTATAACAGTAATGTAACCCCCCCGGCGCTGTATACAAGTAAATGTACCCCCGGCTCTGTATACAGTACGTAACCCTCCGCCGGGCTCTGTAATACAGTAATGTAACCCCATCCCCCCGGTCTAGTACAGTTTTAACCTCCCCGCTCTGTATACAGTAATGTAACCCTCCCCCCGGCGCTGTATACAGTAAAATGTAGACCCCTCCCCCGGCTCTGTATACAGTAATGTAACCACTGCCCCGGCGCTGTAATAACAGGTAAGGTAAAACCCCCACCCCCCCACCCCTGCGGCGCTGTATATGGTACTGTACCCCATGCTTTATATAGTAGCATATAAGCCCCCCAACCTGGTTTATGGCAATGCTAATAAAGTCCGTTCCTCCATAGACTTTTATTAGTCGGTGTCCTGCTGGGTGATTAAGACTGAGCCATTCTATTGTTTCCCGCAGGCAGTAAGATAAGGAGTTTTTGTCTAGTAGATCGCAATATTTTTAAAAGCTTTTTATCTGATATTAGGAATAAACTCCCAATGGTGGGAGATCCGCTTCATGCACCTGCGCGGCTGCTTTAACCCCTTTGTCTTCTCATTCATAACCCTTTTGTACAGTAATTGTAAAGAATCGCACCAGTCGCGTGTAACTGGCCTGAACTCCCCGTGTCCCGAGGACCCCCTCGTTATAAGGCAGTGTCGATGGGCTTCTGTGGGGGTCCAGGTGTGCTGTAGAGGGCACGTTCCTAGCGTTTTGGGTGCAGCTCTCCGCGTTGCCCTCGCCCCGCTCTATTATAATTACTGGAGTTATGAATGATTGCGTGGGAGTGGATTGCGGAGACCGGTTCATGTTGGTAAATATTACCGTGGAACTGTTTTGAAATGTGCGATCGCGTTATACGCGCCAGTTATCTGACGGTCCCACCAGCAGAACGCTGTGGGGTCGAGATGGCGAAAACCGAGGCTGCTGGCTAAGCTAGTTCCGGGTGAAGTAAAGGAATGAAGAGAGGAATGAATGTGAAAGTGAGTGTGTATGCATGTATGTATGCGCCAATGTGTGTTGTAGTTACTGGGGCAAAAGGCAAGGGGCAAATGGGGCTTCTTGGCTTACCTGCCCCCTAGACCAGAAGATGCCGGTCCTCTCTTTAACTTGGCTGATATGTCAACTAGACCTCCAGGGTATCACCCCCCCCCCAGTCCGTTGGTAACCGTAAAACAATTGAATGCACCAATGGCACCCGAAGCTGGTATGTTACTTGCCCCAGGTGTATTAATATATAGTGATAACGACACCGGCGGCTTGTGTACCTCGGGAGGCTGATGGTGTACTCTACAGGGTCACCCCGACCATGCGCGATTTGGATCTACGGGTTGGGTTTGGCTTACGTTTCACTCCTTGGCTATTCATCGGATCGGAACCTTTTTCTTTTTGGCCGGCTGTGTTTTTATTAAACGCTGACGGGACGGAAATGTCATTCCGAAGGGGTTACTGACCCGGGGAAATCGAATGCTTTTATTGGATACGCTCTCCTGCGGGTTTAACCCCGCTGCTTTCCCAACATCTTAAAAAACACCAAAAATTAACACTTAAAATAATAATAAAATCTAATTTCTTCAATAACTCCCCCAAAACGAAACCTCGGACAAACGTTTTGGCCAGGAACATACTAAGCGGCTTGGTTAACGTTTAGGGGCGTCAGGGTCCCTGCTCACCAGTCTTGAGACGTGCCCCTGTAAGACCCCCCCAACAATACCCCACCCCCACCGGCCTTATAACTGGCCACATCCACACCATTATGACCGAGATGGGCTGCTAGCCTGACTGTGACCCGGTGCGGCCAATGGCAGATGTAAAAGAATGATGTGTAATTTAATAAAGTTTATAATTTAACCCCCTCCAGCCCAGGCCGAGGGGACGTGACCCGCGGCGTTCTCCTCCGTTGCGTGCCGGCCGGCTAGCTGACATGTTTGTCTCCGGCTGTAATACGATCATTTCCTTGTCATGTTCATTAATGTTAAACCATAAACTTAATTCCATTACCTCCGCTCGGTAACGCAAGGCAGTAACCACTCAGGGCGAAGGGGCAGATTCTCAGCGGGCTGCACAGTCTGGGGGTGACTTCTTCCTATCCCCCCCCCCCCTGCTGGGGTCATACATAATCCTCCCATTTTGGTGCTTTTTCTCCCAGTATGTTATGGTTGATATCCCTGCTTGAATGCAGGTGACTGAATTAAGTAATAAATACGAAGGGCCAGGACCGGCGCGTTTCTCCGGATACAAAGGATCAGCTGCCCTGTATAATGTATACTTCACTGTGGGAGGAGGCCCTGGAGAAATCACTGATTTAACTATACATTGTGCAGGGCCAGCTGTGCTCTTCCTGCAACCGAATCTCGTACAGGAGCCGAAACCCAGCTCTCCGTTTAGTGAATAAGCCGTGATCCTGCGCTGCCGTGCTGTAAAGCGGGTTTAAATGATTCCACGCGCTCTCGCTAGTCGTCGTTTGTCGGCGGCTTTGTAACTTCTTGTGAATGCACAGCGGTCTCTTTTTGGTCTGTACGGATGGCTTTTGATTAACCCCCGCCTGGCTTTGTGTTTCAGATTGCGTTCTCTCAGCACAGCAACTTTATGGACTTGGTACAGTTCTTTGTGACGTTTTTCAGGTGAGTTTTATCTTTTTGGGAAAAGGCATAGATGGAATGTAACAAAGTTTTACTTTACTGAGAGGGTGGTGGATGAGTGGAACAGCCTCCCAGTAGAAGTGGTGGAGGGTAATACAGTGAGGGGATTTAAACATGCATGGGATCGGCATACGGCTCCTGAATCTAAAACAAGACTGATGACTGATTAAGGTCTGAGTATTTACATCAGGATAGACGGGGGCCGAATGGGGCCTGTCTGATGGCAGGTTCTATGTTTCTATGAGCATAACAAACACCATAGAGACAAAGGAGCCCAGCCGGGGGTTGCCATCGCTCACTTTTGGGTGAAAGAGGGGGGAATTGTCAAACATTCTGCATTTTCTGTTCACACGCTGCCCCCTAGTGGTTCCAACCAAATATAACAGCTCCGCTTATTGCACTGGTGGAAGCCGGAGTGTGGCCGCTTGGGATGTGTCAGGGCCGTATATTCCATACATTGTGAGATCCGCCTCGTACTAACGCTCCGCCGGCCTCTCGTTTTTGCAGTTGTTTCCTCTCCTTGCTCCTCGTGGCCGCCGTCGTCTGGAAGATAAAACAAAGCTGCTGGGCGTCGAGGAGGCGAGAGGTAAGACGAGCGTGAGTTTTGCTTACATTTTGCTCAATTTTTACAGTTCTTGTATCGCACAAAAGTTTTCAGGGACATCGGATACCGTAGTACTGTATGTACGATGTGTGTGTATATAAATAATATCATATATGTATGTGTGAGCGTGTGTGCGTGTATTCCGTAACGGCTGTCCATTAACGTAGAATTGGCTTACATCTGATTTTTTTTTTCTTCTTTAGTGAATGTTATTTGCATAATTCTAATAGAATCTGATTTTATTGCGAAATCTCCGATTTTCGCCGCTTTACACAACGTATATGTTTGCCCGCTAGGGTTTCTGCGATTCTTTGTATCGATAAACAAACTCCCCGAATAACATGGACGGGGCTCGCGGGCCAACTTCTGATACTCCTTGCAGGCATTGTCCGGCCATATAACTAATCCCGTCCTTATAACCCGTTATATCCCTGTATATTCCTCATATTATATATTAT
>VKOC01007656.1:0-38764 GCA_009364415.1 Spea multiplicata | reverse complement strand
CTCACACAGGCAGTCTCTCACATACACACAGACTCAGGCAGTCTGACACACACACACAGACTCAGGCAGTCTCACACACACACAGACTCAGACAGTCGCTCACACACGCACACAGATTCAGGCAGTCTCTCTCTCACAAACGCACACAGAGACTCAGACAGTCTCTCTCTCACATGCACACAGAGACTCAGGCAGTCTCTCACACACGCACACACAGACTCAGGCAGTCTCTCTCACACACTCAGGCAGTCTCTCTCGCACACAGAGACTCAGGCAGTCACTCTCTCACACACCGAGACTTAGGCAGTCTCTCTCACACACAGAGACTCAGGCAGTCTCTCTCTCGCATCACATTAATTAACTCTGTCCCCAATTTCCTATAGGCATCTTTGTCACTAAATAGCTTCCCATAGTCCCATGTTTAATGATAAAGATGCCTATGGGAAACTGGGGACGAATTTGCCTTGGCCCCCAGTTTCCCATAGGCATCTTTGTCACTAAACATGAGAATATGGGAAGCTATTTAGTGACAAAGATGCCTATAGGAAATTGGGGACAGAGTTTGTCTTTGCCCCCAGTCTCCCATAGCCATCTTTGTCCCAGCCTCCCACAGCCAAGCATGCCCCCAGTTACATCAACTTAACTAACTGAAGACCCCAACATGCACTCTGTTGGATTTCCGCTGCTGCTTCCGGCAGCTTCACCCTCCTCACTGAACGGGGCTGACACCGCCCACAAAGGTCATTGAGCAGTGCTGGTGCCGCCCACAAAAGTTATTGAGCGGCGCTGGCTGACTCACTTCTATTTCGAATCGACAGGGGTGGCATTTTAAGAAGCCGTCCCCTTTGATCCGAAATAGAATTGAGTCAGCTGGCCAGTGCGACTCAGTGACCTTCATGGACGGTGACAGCCCTGTTCAGTGAGGAGGGTGGGTGGAGTCGCCGGTAGCAGCAAGGGTCGTCTTCATCGCACAGATGATGCCGGAAAGGAGGATCCAAGTCCCCTGCAACACTGCGGGGGATCTGGATCCTAAACCCAATTATAGGCTGCACAACCACTTTAAGTGGGGGGGAAATGCGGCCTATAATAGGGTAATTATGAAACGGTTCACGCGAACCAATCATTTTTTAAAAAACGGTTCCCGCGAACCGGTGCAAACTGGCTGAATCCCACCACTGCCCCTTGTCCAATACCAACAAAAAACTTCCTGTGCTACAATCTATCAGTGCTAACCACAATAAGCTTGGTGGGCACAACCAAGGTCATTGACCTTACCGCAAGAGGTTAGGGGAGGATTGAGAGTTACTTTCCATCCTTATCACCACCTTCTCTATCCACCGTTACCAATTCCTGACTGGCAAGGACACGCTACTCGCCACAGCCCCGCTGTCTTAACACCTAAAATCAGCGGGAGCCCCCACACCTCAGAGCCATGTAAAGCTAAATTGAAGAGGTCCAGACCTATCTCATTCAAGTGGACACCATCACTAGGAAAAAAGGCCGCTGCATCCCTTTCGAATACCCGGTGCCACACTGGGAAGCCCCGAATCCTAGTTACAAATTTGGATACCAAAATTAGTTTAGCCTGCATCCCCCACTTTCTTCCATAAGATCCTCGCAGAGAACTCCTACTGGCATTCGTTTGCTGAGGCTGACCAGCTCCCTGATATGCAAACCCCCAAAGAGAAGGATAGGTGGAACAATCCAACCTCAAAATTGTCGAGCCAAGAGCTCAGCTGACAAGGGTCTTCTGAGGTCTATCGACCACTTACCCTTCCGCCAGCCCTTCATGGCCTGCCGGACAATAAAGTTCTTCATGCCAACGCCCAAACCAGACAGTTTAAAAAGAAGACTAAGACCCAATAACCACGTGGAAGCTGACAATAGGATCACCCCATTAGCCTAACACTGACAAATTAATGCCAGCAGCACCTGCACCTGACTAGAATGGTCCTTAAATCCTTAAAACCCCTGCCAGCGCTGTCAAAGGCAGCCCATTCCTGCCAGACCTTTTCATACCATTTCCAGGTGTTCACAGACACAGAGTCCCGTATCCATCGCCCTATCAATCCAGCCCATAGCTCCACCGGACACAGGGTTCCCACCAGGTCTGCCTGGGCGGCCGCAGCTCGATACTCTGCTCTCTGAAAGCAAGAGAGAGCATCAGCAGTTACATTGCGGACACCCGGAATGTGCACAGCCTTGCAGGTCACATTAAGACGCAGGCACTGTAGCACCAGGTGGCACAGAAGGCGGACAACCGGAGGAGAGGATGCTGTGAGATTATTAATTGCCTAAATCACAGCCATATTATCGCAGTGGAATATCACTCTTCTGTCCGCAAGCCAATCACCCCATAGCACCACTGCCACTACAATGGGAAACAGCTCCAGGAATGCCAGATTCCTAGTTCAGCCAGAATCCCTCCAGGCATACGGCCACTTGTCCGCACACCAGTGCACCCCCAAAATTGCACCAAAATTTACTGAACTGGATGCATTAGTGCTCATATGCAGATTAGCATTAGACACCTCTGCTGCTTGCCAGTAAGTTCGTCCATTGTAGAACTCCAAGAAGACCCCCTAACACCGCAAAATTGCACCGCAACGTAAGGGTATTGCTGAAGCACCCTCACCATGGCTGCTGCCACACGTCAGGCAAGTTCAATTTGCCCAGCAGCGATTGCAGGGTACCTAATTGAATATTTTAAGGCTGCGTGCACTAGCCACAGCCTCCCTGAGGTCTGTCAGCTTGTCTGCAGGCATGTGACACTCCATAGCCACGGAATCAATTTTTATACCCAGAAACCTGAGACACGTGGTTGGACCCTCTGTTTCGCCACACGCTAGAGAATCCCCAAAACTCTGCATGACATCCTGAACCGTGGCCAACAAATGGGAACATTCAAAAAAGCCCGCCAGGTGAATGCAAAGGAAGTCATCCAGGTAGTGGAGGATGGAGGAGAATCCAGCCTCCATCCGCAACAACCCATTCCAGAAAAGAGCTGAAACACTCAAAGTAAAAACATGATACAGAGCATCCCATTGGAAGGCTCATAGCTACATAAAAAACATATAAAATTGCTAGCAACAGCCCGATGCCATTGCTCGGACCGAGAGGTTGTATTAGATGCCCTCCGATCCCCCCGAGAAAGGAATAGAAACCCCTTGGTGGGTAGCTGGACCTGTATCCATCTGATCCTAACCAATTGATGGCCGCACCGCTCATCATAGCGCCACCAACCCAGACCGACATAGGCCCTCTAGACGTTCCAAATCAAATCCTGATACGTGAAAAACGCTGAACACTTTCCTGGGCTTTTCTCACCTATCACACTTGCCAATATGGAAAAAGGCCCTTACCCACTTCCCAAATGTTTTAGGTATCTTTTGATACCTATATTTTTAATTCTCCTTTTCTTTTTCTCTATCTGCTCCATCCTTCGAAGGAGGGGGATAGTATCAAATATTCTGTACTCTGCCCTTGGGTTTTTATGCCCCGTGTGCATTACTTTGCATTTATCTACATTAAAGACCGTTCTTCCACTTTACCTAAATAATTTGCCATTTGGCTTCTCCCTCCAGGAACATCAACCCTGTTGCAAATCTTTGTGTTGTCAGCAAAAAGACATATCTTACCATAAAGACCTTCTGCAATATCACTCATAAAAATATTAAATAGAATGGGTTCACGAACAGATCCCTGATGTACCCCATTGGTAACAAGACCTAGCTTTAATATACTCCATCAATTATAACACTCTGTTGTCTGTCACTCAGCCACTTCTAAGGCCTTCTATTTGGGACAATGTCAAAAGCCTTACTGAAATCTACATATGTCTACTGCACGACCACAATCAATAATTTTAGTCACCTAATTAAAAAAAAATAATAATAATATTAGTTTTACATGATCTTCCTGAGGTAAATCAGTGTTATTGATCTTGAAACCCATCTGACTTTAGGTGTTCAACAATCCTATCCTTTAACATAGTCTCCAATAATTTTCCCCCTACAGATGTAAGACTTACTGGACTGTAGTTGCCCGAATCCTCCCTAGTGCCTTTTTGTGAATGGGCACAACATTCGCTAATTTCCAATCTTCTAGGACTACTCCTGTTAACAATGATTAGTTAAATAAAGCAGTTAACGGTTTTGCTAGCTCACCACCAAGCTCTTTTAATAACTTGAGGTGTATCAAATCAGGCTCCATCGACTTATTTGTCTTTAGCATAGACAACTGATGCAGTGTGTAACTTAAGAAACATAATTCTATATGCACTGCCCATTTTTCATTGCCAGGAAATATTGTGTGGTTTAGTATTGTTATAAAACGTAAAGATAGTTTGCATAAAGGCAAGCATCCAAATAATTTAATACCATATTATACCAGGAATTTCTAATTTATATAATAGATAGATAGAAAGAAAGAAACTGTTCTTTCATCTTGTATGTTTCCACATCTGATTATAAACCTCTTTGTAATTCAAAAGCACACTCAGAATCCGGTCAGTATGATTTTCCGTTATAATTTAGTATAGACCAATAAACCTTGTTACTTTACCAACCTGGAAGGTACAATATTTATTACACTGTAATTCAAATGTTCTGTGAACACAAAAATGTTTCATTCATATGCAGTAAAAATTATTCAGTCTGAGCAAAGGATTGCCTGTCTTCTGCTTCAGTTGTGGGCACTTATAGAAAATGTATACTTCAATCCTGCAATAAATAGAGTGCCTCCTAGCTGTATTCATTTTTCACCAAAATCATATTCAAATGACATCTGTTAATACTAATATTCCATCAGCACAAATGAACAACTAATAGTCTAATATGTCAAAGTGTAGTGTTGCATTATAATGCATAATTAAAATGATATACATGCTAATGCAACTTTGTCCAGTCGGTTTCTACTTTTAGACAGTCTGAGTTTGCCCTTTATTCTGAATATACATTTTTGCCTCTCTCTCAAACTTATTATTAATGAAGCCTACGCCTGTCTTTCCAAAGTAAATGAAATCTCTGTCCAATAAATCCAAGAATAAATTAGAACTTTTCTCCATCAAAAGTTCTGGAATCCAGCACCAGATATTAAAGCGTAGGTTTTAACCACAAAGCCATAAATGCACATTTTTGTTGTTAGTCTCCTACAGATACAAAGTATCACATCTCTAAAATAAATGAGGTACTTAAGAAAACTCATTACTACCATTCATCTGTGTGCATTTATAATGTGTATTTTTTAATACACCTTGGCTGTTTTGAAACATAAAATTTATTGTCATTATTCCAATTTGTCTTAATCACTCTTAATGATCTTTAAATACTGCACAATGTTTACAATATACCGAAATACCCATAAGAATTTGTCTTACCTAGCAAGAAGCCAGACACCACTTACCGTTCTATGTGCTGTTCAATAACAATTGCTCAAACTGTACAACATTATTGTCAGAAGAGCGCCTTGATTTTTTCTTTTAAATTTGTGAATGGATTTGCTGTACACTAACTTAATCAGCATTCACAAGTATCCATTCAGTTGCTATACTAAACTTAGAATTTGTACCAAGTGCTGTTGCAATGGTGGGTATGATTATCATATTCATTTTTTTAAATGAGCATTACTAAAATTTTATTTTGAATGTATTATGGGTTCTTTATAAGTGTACTCTTTAAAATGGAAATAATATTTTCTTGCAGAGATCAGCAAACAAAAAGTACATGAATTGAAAACCAAGTCCATTTGAGAAAAACAGTACTGTTTCCTTCAAAGGAGATAAAACTTATTGAAACATTTAATATAATATGCAATAAAAAGGCTCTTTGTAGGATGGCAAAGTTTGTAATTAGACATGCTGCGTGAATATCCCTACTTTATAATGATGAAAAAGGAATATGCCACAATATACTATATATCTGCTATCTGCAATATTTTTTTGCATAGAAACACAGAATTTGATGGCATGTTAGAACCAGTCTGCCCATTTTTCCTGATGTACTGTAGAGACTCAGACCTTAATCAATTCTTGGTTTTGTATGAAGGTAGTCGGTACCGTGTTCTGTGATGCACCAAGAGTGGGCCCCCCAGACACCAGGCGAACCAACAAAAATTCCCTCACTGCCGACACCAGGCAAATGGCCGGACCCGCCATAAGACCCAGTTGAACCCAGGCACCCTTGCTCAATACATTGGTCTTAGAACGACAAATCCGAAAAGGCAAGCCCCTGGAGCTGAACCCGACGTCCTCCACCAAAACACCCCCTGGAACCCGCTTCCTCAGGCTAACCAACTTCCCGATCCGCATGGCCCCAAAAAACGCCAAAGCAAAGGCAGCCCAAACAACCGAACCTCAAAACTCATAATAGACACCAACACCAGCGCTTCAAACAACCGAACTAAAAACTCCTCCGACACCGGTCTCCTAACATCCCTAGTGACAATACCCCTCCTCCACCCTTTCATAGCTTGCCGAACAACAAAGTCTTTAGTAACGTCTGGCAACCCTACCAGCTTGCACAGGAAACTAAGACCCGACAGACGAGCAGACGTTGCAGAAGCGGACACCCCCTTAGACTCCCACCTACACAGCAGGGATACCAAACCCCTAATCCGATCTGCGTGAGAAAAGAAGCCACCACATTCCCACTCATCCCACACCTTTCCATACCTCCACCAAGTGGCCTTGGACACCGAACTACGGATCCAATGCATCACTCGTCCAACCCAAGGGCCCATAGCTCCACCGGACATGGGATCTCATCCTCATCCGCATAAGGTGCTTGGCTCCAAATTCCACCCACTGAAAGCAAGAGAGAGTATCAGCCATTACGTTCTTAACACCAGGTATATGCACCGCTCTACAAGGCACATTTATACCCAAACACCGCAGTACCAGCCGATGCAAGAGGCGGACCACCAGAGGGGAGGACGCTGTCAAATTATTGATAGCATGAATCACCCCCAAATTGTCACAATGGAACATCATCCGCCTGTCCCTGAGAAGGTCACCCCACAACTCAACCGCTACAAGTATGTGGGAAAAGCTCCAGGAACGCCAAGTTCCTCGTAAGCCCTGAGTTCCTCCAAGAGTCCGGCCACCCCTTGGCATACCACAGGGTGCCAGGATAGCCCACGGACCCGGCAGCTTCCATATAATGAAGCAGCTGGGTGTTCAAGACCTCCGGCACCTGCCAGTAGAACCAACCATTGTATGTTTACAGGCAGCCACCTGCTGAAGACCTTACCCATGGGCAAAATCTGACAAGCAATCTTGATTCTGAGAAAGCTAAGGCAGGTAGTCGGCCCCTCTGTCTTATCAGGCACAAGGGGCACTCCAAACTACCACATCACGCCCTACACCGTCTCCAAAAGATGAAGACAGTCTCCGGAGCTGCCAGAAAAGACACAAAAAAAGCATCGAGGTAGTGAAGGATGGAGGCTATACCTGCATCCTACTGCACCACCCAACCCATAAAAGTGCTAAAGCACTCAAAATAAAAACAAGATATTGAGCAACCCATAGGGAGGCTCATATCTACATAAAATTGACTCTCAAATTGGCACCCCAGCAATTTATGACAGTTCAGATGATCCGGAAACAGGCGAAATGCCGCCTCAATGTCAGTCTTTGCCAGCAGTGCCCCATGACCTGCTGCATGAACCAACCTATGACGCATACTCAACCTTATACAACTCTACCGAAATACTGTCATTAACAGAACAACCCGGGGATATGACAAGTG
Source organism: Spea multiplicata (assembly GCA_009364415.1). NCBI lineage: Eukaryota > Metazoa > Chordata > Amphibia > Anura > Pelobatidae > Spea > Spea multiplicata. The sequence goes on along the minus strand of VKOC01007656.1, from coordinate 31,019 downwards.
GTGAATTAACCAAAACTTCCCTGGCTCCGGAACAGAAAAAGGGCCCACCATACACCCTAAATAAACCTCTCTCTTTCGGCAAACTCTGCAACCGAAAGCAAATTACAACAGAAGAAGGGCTATCCTTAAAGGGAATCAAAAAACCCTCCGAGAACATCTGCCACCTTCCAGTCCCTATACCGGCTTAGCCACGGGCGCATCTCAACGACATCCACTGGCGTCCTTGCCCTTCAATCCCAAATCAGCCCGGTCCCCACCCTTACCCTGCTTGAACCGGCACGAGGCGCTGCGGTCATTGAACTGGTAACAACAGACCCCCCCCTCCGAGAAATGAGGAGAATCCCCCTGGGTGAGTAGCTGGCCTAGTCATAATGGCCAGCCACAGACCAATGTCCATTTGGTCCCAGTCGACAGACATCCGCACCGTCAAGCGTTGGCAGAATTGCTCGTCGTACTGTCACCAGCCCAAACCACCATACATCCTACACCCATTCTAAATCAGATCCTGATAAGTAAAAAGTGCCGAAGATTTCTCAGGCACTTCTCGCCTATCACGCTCGCCAGTATCGAAAAGGCACAAATCCAATTCCCAAAAGTCTTGGGATTACGCCTATATCGATACTTTTCCTTATCAACCCCTACATACCCCAATCACAGAGAACTCACCCACAGTCATACATGTTCCCTGTCCATTTAGCTCTGCTAATTCCCAGGGGCCTTGTCTTGGACTCAGGATAGATTTATCTACCTATCCCAAACATGTTTAAGTTCCCCACTCCATTAGCCTCTACCACTTCTGAAGTATATGGACCTAAATTACTATGGAATTAAGTAACCAATGTGTTATCTAAAGTGCATCTGTGTAATAAAGTAAATGGAATTTGATAATATGTTGTTATTAATAAAAAGTTTTTGTACACCTGTTTAACTGGGACATTTTTTCACGACATACCGTGTAAATCTGCTTTCTGAATAATCACTAATACTGTATTATAGCCTTCCAGGGCTATGTTGCTTGTCATTTACTGACACGACATGTAACAAAATACTATGAGAAGTTATGACCCTTTGTTCAGTCTTGAAGCTGTTGTACTTTCCTGTAATGCAATAAATAAACTTTTCAGTACATGTATCAATCCATTTGGTGACAAGAGCTCAGTTCTCTCCTGACTTTTCCTCAAATGTCTATAGCAAGTGATTTTTTTTATACAAGCATTTGTTTTGAAGTATTATTTTGTATGAGCAGAGAAAATTAATCTGGAACTTGTTTAGACAATGGATTGCAAAAGATTGCAAATAGACTACCCTTTTTGGAGAAGGAAGACATTTGCATTTTTTTGGTGTGCTGCACTAAAAATATTTTATTCAACATAAAACATTATTGGAAATTAATCATACAAGCACAGAAAGCCTTATACCTGAAGGAGAAATGATGTGAAAGGGCATACTTGTGTGTAACCTAGCCTACATTATGTTGTGTACTGTCATCTACATGGTTATTATGCACATTACTTTCATTATTGTGTTTGGCATATGCTGGAAAATAATAGGGGGAAATAAATTATATATTACTTATTATTATAGAATTTGATGCAGGAGTAGCCATAACAAATGATGAATAGTTTACTGTGAACTAATATATATATATATATATATATGTCCTGTTTATATATGATTATATATATAGTTTGGTATTGGCAGTATGTATTACATGTGTTTTGACCTGGCTAATCACTAGGTTTCATTTTAGCATCATGTTGGCAATGTAAATGTCATTATATTTCACCTATCATACCAAATCCTATCCGTCTCCATCTCTCTGCGGTCACAGCTATCCCAGTACCTTTACACTAAACCTTTGTATGTGAACTTCTGTCCCCCACATATTCTTCCCTATTCCTATCACTCTCAACCACTAAACTCAACCAACATGCGCAACCTAACCAATCTTATTCCTATCATCTCAACCATAAACTTCCTCCCGTCTTTAACTGTGCCTTATGGAATGTCCGCTCGGTATGCAACAAACACGCTTGTATACATGACCTTTTTCTCTCCTATGCTTTTAACCTCCTAGCACTTACTGAAACCTCAATCTCCTCCCATGACACTACCGCTTCTGCCGCACTCTCCTTCGGAGGACTACACTGCAGCCACACTCCTAGCCCGGATGGCAGAAAGGGTGGTGGTGTAGGCATCCTTCTCTCACCTAACTGCACCTTTCAGCATATACCAAGCCCTCCCTCCCTCTCATTCTGAACCTTGAGGTTCACACAACTCTATCTTCAAATTTCAGTAATATTTCACCATCCACGCCCTACCTCATAGTTCTTTGACAACCTTTCTGTCTGTGTCCCTTTCTTCCTCTCTCCTAATATCCCCTGTCTTATTTTGGGTGACTTTAACATTCCTTTAGATATATCTAACAACTCTGCTAGCTCCAAACTCCTCTCCCTGACATCCTCTTCTGGTCTCTCTCAATGGACTAATTCCCCTATGCACACTGAGGGACACTCACTTGATCTTGTTTTCTCCAGATCATGCTCCCTTTAAGATTTCTCCTGCTCTCCCTTCCTTCTGTCTGGCCACCACCTTCTAACCTTTTCTCCAGTGCTAACCCCTAACAAAACAAAGTTGCAGCGCTCACCTCATATTTGTAGGCCGTTGCCGGATAATACCCTTACCCAATTGCAGCCTTACTAGAACCTCTCTTACCATCCTTTGTAACCCTTTCCTGCCCAGACGCAGCAGCCTCTTTTTATAACAATACACTTGCCTCATGTCTCGACAGCATAGCTCCAATTACTATATGTTCCCCCGACAATTGAAACGCCAACCGTGGCGTACCAAAACCATGTGGTTTCTTCAGAAATGCTACTGCACGGCTCAACTCTACTTCAGAAAATCCAAATCCAGCGAAGACTCTACTCACTATTAATTCATGCTTCGCACCTACAACTCTGCCCTCTCTCTCCAATGACGTGCTCTTTGCCAAAGCAAAAGGTCACTTCTCCAGTTGGAGTTGGATCTCTATGCTGCTTTTGATACTGTTGATCATCATCTTCTTTTTGACTCACTTGCATCTACAGGCATTCAAGATACAGCTCTCTCCTGGATCTCCTCATATCTCTCTAACTGTTCCTTCTCTGTCAGCTTCTCTGGCAAGACATCATCATCCCTTCCATTTTCGGTTGGTGTCCCCCAAGGTTCAGTCCTTGGCCCTCTCCTGTTCTCTCTTTATACTTCATCTCTTGGCAAACTAATCAACTCATTTGGGCCTCCAGTATCATCTATATGCGGATGATACCCAAATCTACCTTGGGTACCGAAGTCTTCTCCTGATCTCTCTCCATCTCTCGTGTCCTGTATTACCAACTGCTTGACTGCTATTTCTTCTTGGATGTCACAACGCTACCTGAAACTCAATCTTTCTAAAACTGAACTCATTATCTTCCCTTCTACCATCTCCATTCGACTACCTGAATTCTCTATCACCATTAACAACACGACTATCTCTCCTACTAACCAGGCCTAAAGCCTTGGGGTCATCCTTGACTCAAACCTCTCCTTCATCCCTCACATTCAGTCCCTCACTAGATCCTGCTTCTTGCACCTAAAAAAACATCTCTTGCATCCACCCATTCCTCACCCAAGAATCCACAAAAACTCTGGTTCATTCACTTATTTCCCATCTTGACTACTGCAAAACTCTTCTGGTTGGCATTCCACTGTCTCGGCTATCTCCTCTTCAGTCTGTCCTAAAGGCTGCTGCTAGGCTTATCTTCCTTGCATGCTGCTCCTCTTCTGCTTCCCCACTCTGTGAAATCCTCCACTGGCTCCCTATTACCTTTAGAATTATATTTAAAATCCTGGTACAAACATATAACACACTGCTCCTCCATACATTTCTGCCCTCATAAGCAAATACTCTTCTACTCTCCTCCTCACTTATCGCCTCTTCCTTTTTCCGTCTACAGGATTTCACTCGAGCTGCTCCATATCTCTGGAATCTACTTCCACCAAACCTTAAGCATTCACCCTCCCTCCCAACATTCAAGAAACATCTCAAAACTCATACCATCTTAGCTGCTAGAATGTTCTTGTCACTGATACAACCACCACACTACCTCTCACCCTTTCTCTGTGCCTTGTGTTTGTCACCCCATTGTAAGCTTGCGAGCAGGACTCTCTCCACCTAATGTATCAGTTTGTCTTAGTCTGTCAATTCTCGTCTTCTCATACCCCTTGAATATATGTATTAAGCGCTGTGTAAATTGTTGGCGCTATATAAATAAAAGATAATAATAATAATAATAGTACGATGCAGGCTATGCCAGCTAAGTACTGACTTCTGTAGTGCGAATTGACCAGTTATATATATATATATTATGCCTTAAGAAGCCACTTATTTTGCCTGAACAGTAGAGGTGACCCTGGGTAAGAATCTTACATTTGCAAAGACACTTCAAGCGCTTAATCTTTTAGCAGAGGCATGCAGAGCTGTACAACTTTATATGTCTTCACTAATAGCTTCACTAAAATATTATTGTGCTTTGTATACAGTGTCTTATCCAACCATCATATTGTATTACAGACATTCAGTTTTAATAGGCTCAAAATATAATGACAGTAAATGTAGTTCTTAATGGAGTTCTTAATGATGACATCAAGGTTTTACCAACATCTTTTACATTGTTGCTGTGATACTGTAAGCAGTGACTTGCTTGTATTCATAGTAATTTTCTATTTTCTTCAAATAATTGATTTTTTAAAATCAAATAATTGTTTTTTTTATTGCAGCTGGAGTTCTGAAAATGTTTGAGATCCCAGCGGGAGCCAGGCATATTCAAATAGAGGAAACAGAGCAGTCCACCAACAACCTTGGTAAGAAAATGTCACATAAACCACCAGAGCAAGTGTCTGAAAAGAATAAGCTAGTCCACAAAATTGTATTTTTATTGCATGCTGGAGTCCACTGTATGAATTCAACGCATTTTATTGGATAAAAATTTGGACGTGTTATTGGGGTTAGAAAATGAGACTTTACTCTAATTTCTTCCTCCTATAACTGTCTCTACTGGAACCAGGAAGCATTAGTATGCAAACTTCTTGCACATGCTAACTAGCACCAGTGGCGTACCTGGCAGGGGGTGCCCACCGGGTGCCGCTCATTAGGGAGGTTGCGTCGGTTGTGCACGTTTCCAGAGACGGACTATACTGTCTTCCACTAGAGGAGCATGCTCGGTTGGGGAGATCAAGGATCTTCCTCTAAGTTGCTTAAAATCAATCAAGGGAGTGGGAGGACCTCCGATCCTGCTCCCTTGCGATGCTGTGCATTGGGATTTGATGTCATATCCTGGCACTCAGCACTGAAGCCACACCCACGGCCTGTGTGATTCCGCATCGGAAAGATTTTGCACTGCCGAACAAGAGAGAATGGAGGAGATGGAGGAGGAAAAAGAACTGGAGCAGGAAAAGAGACAGTGGCAGAGGAAATGTAGGGAGACATTGAGAGTATGTCTCTATACCTTGAGGCTTAGTATATCCCCTTAATGACAAAGCCCGTACATGTACGGGCTCAAAATGCATTGTTTTCAATGGGTTTAGGGACCGCCCATTGTCCTTAAGGGGTTAAAGTGATGGGGGTTATGCTGCACTACTATAAATGTCTGTCTCACTATGTAGTGATATGAGTTATGCTGTACCACCATCAATGTCTAACATATATTTTACAAATCTGTGCAATAAATATTCTTGCCAACATCATTTTTTGTGGGTGTCTTTAAATTTTAAAGCGGGGGTGCCACATACAGGACCACCCTGTGTGCAAAATACTCTAGGTACACCACTGAAGTCACTGAAACAGCCACCAGTCTCATGTATGTAGAGCATCAGTGGTCAGATAGTAGATATGGGCTTTGCAACTGCTACTCTTATTGATTAAAATTGGGGTCCTATTGAGCATGTGCAAGAAGAACTTCAGTAGTCAACTGGGCAGATGTTAAATGAGACAGAAGTCTAATTTTCAAATTCTATTACCGTATTTGCTCGATTATAAGACAAGGTTTTTTCAGAGCAAATGCTCTGAAAAATACCCCTCGTCTTATAATCGGGGTTGTCTTATAATCAGACCTCAAAAAGGTCTGACTATGAGACGGACTAATATCCAGATCCCCCGCAGAGCTGCAGGGGACCTGGATCCTCCTGTCCCCCCCACTTACCAGTGCTTTTGAGTCCCCGGTGTGTAGCCGGGGCAGCGTGTAGACGTCTATGCGATTCGCATAGACAACTTCCGCTGCGGTAGGAAGGAGGTGCGGCTAGCAGCGGGGGTTGTCTGCGTCCATCCCAGACCTTCCCCGGCTGTCAGAGATCAGAGTTCCCCACACCGGTGCAGGGAACTCATGGGGCACATTAGCATATAGAGGGATAAAAGACATATCATAGGGCACATTGGCATTTAGAGGGTTCAAAGGCATATCATGGGGCACAGTGGCATATAGGGGGTATAAGGCATTTCTGGCAGATGTGCATACTGGGGGGCAGGTTGGAAAAATAGAAGGAAATAAAAAATATTTTTTCTCATCATCCTTTTATTAAAAAAATAGTTTACTTGAATTAACTATTTTACTATAAACTTTCTATAGGGTTGTCTTATATTCAGACTTTTTCTTTTTTTCCTAAATTAATATTCAGATTTGGGGGGTAGTCTTATAATCAGGGTAAATATGGTATGCATGCACCACTCGGCATGTAGTTAAATGCACTGGACTCCACACACAATTCATTGACAATATGACGAAATTTTGCTTTCTTGTGTGGACATTTAAGAAACTTACCCAGTCCTGGGACCCAGATTGTCACCCTGAGACTCTAGGTCAAACCTGGCAAGTTCCCATATATAGTGCAAAATCAGGTGTGCGTCTGCATTACTCAACATCACCCCTCTCAGATAAAAGGCTGCCCTGAGGTGCAATCATTTTCTGATATGTGAAGCCTTTGGGACATATTCAGAGAATTCCCTGGTTTGATGGGCGCTTAACATGAATAGTGTTTATATATGGCTTTATTTATATTTTTTCAGTAAAATAAAATAACCCTACACTTGCAAGCTTACAATGCAGTGTGGGTTTTAAAAAATGTTACTCATGTGAGTAAGTTCCAATTTGCCCTTACTCAGGGAAAATTGCTTTTACATGAGCAGAGTTGTCATTAGTGTTAAATCATCCACACAGTTTAGCAGAATCTTAATATTTTTATTAATTGAGACCTAATGAATGGTTTGCAGATTGTATTTATTTTATATCCAGAAACCAACCGCCAGTTAGCAAATATTTTGATCATTTTGTTTTATTTGGAAATATTCTCACTTGAACAATGCATTTCTGTGTCATTTTTCTGCAGCCATTAAAAACCAAGCAAGTGGCAATTTTATCCTGAATGCTAAAGGAAAGGAGAACAAATCCAGAACCTTTATAGAAATGAGTCTTGAATGGGAATATACTGTTGAGGATGGGAAGGAAAGCGTGAAAACAACTGGACCCTTGCATGAGTCCATTGTCGTTTTGGTAAGTCGTTTGTGGTGGAAAACTGAGGGAAGCAAGCGAAATAGAAACATAGAAAGTGACTGCAGATAAGAACCATTCGGCCAATCCAGTCTGCCCAACCTCTGAATACTTAGTCAATGGCCTTATCTTATATTTAGGTTAGATTTATGCCTATCCCATGCTTGCTTAAATGTCTTTACTTTATTAACATCTACCACTTCTGCTGGAATGCAGAATATTCCAAGTGAGGTCCCATCAGTGCTGTGGACAATGACATAAGCACTTCTCTCTTTCCACTGCTAATACCTCTCCCTATACAACCAAGCATTCTGCTAGCATTTCTTGCTGCTCTATTGCGTTGTCTACCTACCTTTTAATCCTCTGAAATAATTACCCCTAAATCCCTTTCCTTACACGTTGAGGTTAGGACAGTATCAACTAGACTTGTGCATTCGTCTTCAGGCGAACATGAAAACGAACACGAAGAGTGCGTTTTTGTGTTCGTTCCAAAGACACGAAGAAGAGAAGACAGCGGTAGTAAAACGTAGACGAAGGCACACACCAGGAAGATCGCCGTGATCATCTTCGTCTACTAATCTCCCCGGTCCCTTCCCCATCTAGCCTACCTTATATTTGCGGCATCGCGGGAGTTGACGGAAGCGCAAATCCGTAGGTTCCCGGTCAGGGGTTACAGGGCAGTGCGAGTGAGCCTATTGGTCGCCTACCAATTGGTTGATGCCAGAGGAAGACCCTGGAGGTGTCCAATAGGCTCACTCGCACGGCCTTTGTAACCCCTGACAGCGAGCCTACGGATTTTCGCTCCCGTTAACCCCTGCGATGCTGCGTTAGATAACAGGATCGAAAATCCGTAAGTTAAAGGGCCTGCAAGCGACCAGTAGGCTCACTCACACGGTCCCTTAACCCCTTAAGGTGTACGAGCGACTCTATTGGTCACCAGCATGGGGCTCGTCTGCCCCCTGCTGGCGACCAATAGAGTTGCTCATACGGACATTTAAACTCCTGGTGCCAGAGCTGCTGCTGTACATGTTAACCCCGTATTAACCCCTAAAAAATGGGAAAACGAACACGTAGAATGTCCACGAATATTCGCCCGAAGAGAAGATGGGAACGGGCAAATGTTTGCGGAATACAAAGTTTTTTTTTTTGCTGAAGACGAGCATGAAGACGAACACGAAGAGCCCCCTGGTGCCAATGTCTAGTATCAACTACTATGTGCTAGGTGCATTTATTCACATTAAATGCCAGTTGCCTGAGCTCTGACCATTTTTCCAGTTTACCCAAATCATTTGGCTCCAGGAACATCAACCCTGATGCATATTTTTATGTCGTCAGCAAAAACATATACATTTCCAACAAGACCTTCTGCAATATCACTAATAAAAATATTAAAGAGAACGGGTCCTAGTACAGATCCCTGAGGTATCCCACTGGTAACCAGACCTTGCTCTGAATATACTCCATTGACTACAACCCTCTGTTTTCTGTCACTCAGCAGATGCCTGATCCATTCAACAATATTGGGATCTAAACTCAGAGATTGCAGTTTGCTTATAAGTCTTCTATGTGGCACAGTGTCAAAAGCCTTACTGAAATCTAGATATGCCTACTATGTCTACTGCACCACCTTGATCAATTACTTTCATCACTCGATCAAAAAAGTCGATAAACCCATGTTGTTTCTGATCTTGAAACCCATGTGACATCAGATATTCAACAATCCTATTATTTAACAAAGTTTGCATTAATTTCCCCGCTACAGATGTAAGACTAACTGGCCTGTAGTTGCCCAACTCCTCTCTACTGCCTTTTTTGTGAATGGGCACAACATTCGTTAATTTCCAATCCTCTGGGACTACTGCTTTTGACAATGATTTGTTAAATAAATCCATTAACGGTTTTGCTAGTACTCCACCATACTCTTTTAAAAACTTGGGGTGCATCCCATCAGGCCCCATCAACCTTAGACAACTGAAGTAGAACCTTCGCCTCACATGTATCAAATGACTCTGTAAAAACTGAACAGAAACATTCGTTGAGGCAGTCAGGCTAGCCCTTTATCCTCTTTAACCTCCCTTCTGTTGCTTTTAAACTTACCATTGCTTGTTCTACTTTACTTTTCTCCACTTCTGCAGAGTACCACAGCGGTTTCTTTAATTTTTTGCTATTACTGACTAGCCTAATACAATTTTTTACTGTTACTTTTAATAATTCAACTTTCAAATAATCCAATTAAATGGCCCCAGTCTGATTCGTATATTAAACCACACCTACATGAGTTACTGTACTTCTATACTCACTATACAGAAAACAGACAATACAGAATTAACACAATAACATTAAAATTACAATATAGAAATTAATAGTAACATGAACACACGGATCCTGAGCTTGCGAATGTATATTTTTAAGTGGATAATGGTAGTAAGCCAGAAAAATAATGCTCTATGGTGTATTCCCAATTTGTTTTTTAATTTACTTTAAAAAATAGTTTAAATTTTTAAAATCCTTCAGCTTATTAAATGCATGATATACATACATCATATTGATCTGATACATGTTTGTAGTGTGATACATATCAAGTCAAAACAGTAATATGTAGTTTTTGCATTTGGTTGCGAAAAACTATTTTTTTTATTTTCTTTCTAGAAATGGTTTGGGTCCTTGACTCTCAAACTCTGTAGAAAGATGAAAATATTTTAATTCGAAATATACATGTGATGAGGCTAATATACTGACAATGAGGGTGTCCACCATACCTTTGCACATCAATCTCACTTAGTAAGAGTCACGATGTTAAGGCAATGCTTATTTGTACCAGGAAATCAAACACACCCCTATAATTTATTGATTTTTCCACTTGACTATGGTGTAGAGAGTACCTAATTTACATAACAAACATATGTTTTCTTATTCTGGTATAAGGTGGTAAAAGGGTCCGATGAAGGCGAAATACTATACAAATGTTACACAGGTTCCAAGTTGTTATATATTGTCCTTAAAATAAGTTTCTTATAATAAATATTGGATTTCTTAATTTGCAACATTACTATTTTATTATTGAGCTCTTAATAACTATTTTTGCTTAGGGTCTCCAGAAACCTAGCACCATCTTTAATAAGTGTCAGTAGGTGACAAGTGGTTCTAAGGCTTGATTATTAGTTTGGCGACATATATAAAAGTAAATATGTAAACCGTTAATGACAAAACAGGTACTGTGCAACCTCCCTGAATCTAGGGATGAGTAAAACTTTTGGGGTTTCTGAATTTCCTGTCTGATTTGTGATCGTATTGTGTCATTCTGCAGGTTGTTTCTCAAGAGGATGATGGAAAAAGTAGCCTGATGTACAGATACATTATTCATGAAGACCTCTTACCAATGATTAGCAACAATAATGTACTTCTGGAAGAGATGGATTCATATGAGTGGGCTTTGAAAAGCTGGTCCCAATGTTCTAAAGCATGTGGAGGAGGTCTGTGATCCCGTGTCATTTGCTAGTCTGTTGAGTAGAAGTATTCAGCTAAACTATACCAGAAAATAGCAGCATTTTAAGGATATGTATGAAGCAGCAGCTGTCACTCACAGATGAGAGACTTGCTTCAAATAAAGGACATATTTTTTCAACGTACAAACTAGATTATAAAATATTAACATATCAAGCATTTAGTTTATTAAATGAGCATGGATTGTGCTTTTGCCAGGCTGTCAACGGTGCTCATTGACTGCATAGTGATGTGAACTATGGTTTTACTAGGGATGCACTGATATATCGGTGGCCGATATATATCGGCCGAAAAGGGCATTATGGGCAAAGTACAGAATTGTTTTTTAAAAAAAAGCCGAAAATAAAAATTAATCGTCTGCAGGGGCCAGGCTGGTTACCTGTGTGTTGCTCGAGCAGCATTTTCTGTATCGGCCAGGTAAAGCAGGAACCCCGTTCCGATCCTTCTTCCACTGGAGGTGGGGCAAGAGAAATTGTTCGTGCAGAAGGAAGCAGCAAGGCCCCTGCAGTCTGCAGTTCGTGTAAGGGGGTGGGGGAAGGAGTATGATTAAGGGAATGAATGCGTATTTCTGTATGAATGAGTATATGAATGAGCGTGATAGCATGGATGTGTAAGTGTGTGGGGGAGTGGCATGGCATAGGAAGCCTGTAATCACACTCCTATCATGCCCTAGTTCTAGCATGTACTGGCTGCCTGGTACATAATACATAAGGTTGAAAAAAGACCTAATCCATCAGTTCAACCTCTACCTAACCTTACCTATCTGTTCCAAAAGAAGGCAAAAAAACCCTAATTAAGCCTACTTCGATTCTGCCATCAGGGGGAAAAAATCTTCTTTGACTCCGAAAAGGCAATCGGATTTCTCCTTGAACTCATAGAAGCTCTATAAAATATTCTATTTATAGGCCTGTCAAGAGCTGCGATTGTCTGTTAGCATTTATAAATTATATATATATATATATATAATATATATATATTAATATTGTTATGTGATTTTTGGTCCAATTTTGGTGTGCTACTTACTTTTAATAAAAGTGTGTTTTTTGGGGGGGTCATTTTCGGTTTCAGCCTAGTGAAGTTTTAGTTTCGGTCCAGAATTTTTTATTTTGGTGCATCCCTAGTTTTTACAGCTCAATATCTATTAAGCCATACATTTCCTGATAGTTTTGTCTCCGTACATCTATAGCCCATTTTTACCAAAACCAATGCTTTATCCAGTTTAAGCAAACGTTTAGATATATTTAGGATAACATAAATACTTTCAATAACACAGAGGACTATAACATTGCATCCAGCATCAATTATTTCCTGCAGTAAAATCTTTACATTGTTATCAACAGGGTGCTTTTGTAAGTATGCAGGTACTCACCTTACTGAGTTGAGTAAATGATCAATGTTAATAAATTAGTGATAAAGATAAGTTCCTTCCTAAATGCAAAATTCTACAGTAAAAGTCAAACTGTATATGAACAGAAAATAGCAATAGAACATCAAATAGGATACTACATAATAACCTAAACATATATTGTAAATATTTTTACTTGCTATTATTAGTTGTAACATTGGACTGTATCTTGATCTAACACACAGGTATTCAATACACAAAGTATGGATGTCGCAGAAAGGGGGATAACCGAATGGTCCACCGCAATTTCTGTGACATTAGTAAAAAGCCAAAGCCAATTCGTAGACGTTGTAACCTTCAGGAGTGCTCCCAACCCGGGTAAGCCAAATAAATACTTTTTCAATGAACAAAACATCATAGCTTCTGTTATCATGAATGCAACATAATAAATGTAATTTAAAGGAACCTATGGTTGGTGCCTGGATCGACATGGTTAATGTTACTTCAGGGTAATTTATAAAATACAAATACAAATGTAGACTGGTTGCATCACTAGATTGTATTACTGTATTGTAAAGAGATCACTGCTTTGTAAAGAGGTGCTATTTGAGCAGGGCCCTTCTCACCTGTTGTCTCTGTAAGTCAAATATTTTGTTACATACTACTTGTTATGTCCTGTCAACCCATTGTACAGCGCTACGGAATTTGATTGCGCTATATAAAACAATAAATAAAAATAATATTGACCATTCAGGTCAGTAGAACCAAGTAAATGTTTGTTTCTGCTCTGTGGTATATTGTCATGGATCACTACTCATTTTTTAGACTTCCCATTTTAAAAAAAAAAAGTAACAAACAGGCAAGGGCCAGAGCAGTATGATTATTCCTAAGACAACATATGAAAGAGATTCATACAATCTATTATCTACCAGTAATTTTGGTCTCACAAGAGCTTGAATTATTATTACTCAGATACATCTATTTTTAGAAAACGTTGCAAACAGAAGCACAAAAATTGAGCAAGGGAGCACGACTGCACTCGGATATGCAGTGCCAGATCCAATAAAATATGTATACTTTTTGTGTTTGGCGGGCAACAGGATGAAGGCAAGTCAAAATTTAAAAATGAACGGGGCGCCAGCATTCAACAAAGTATTCAACTGATTAATCAAAAAAAAACTAATCGCCAACTAATCGACTATGAAAATAATTCTTTGTTGCAGCACTATGCAAGACTGCAAGTTGTGTAGAAAACTCTGGCCAAGCTGGAGCCACTGTCAGGCACAGTGTCAGTTTCCGATGAGGGATCCCCGGAATCTAGACTTACTTTCTCACAGGCCTGCAACTTATCTCACCAAATGCAGGGAACATTTAACCTCGTATGTCCCATAATTTCCCACATCCTCAATAAGATTGTCAAAAGCGAATGTATTAAATTTATGAAGCAGTGAATTTGAGTGCCTCATGCAAAAGGAATCGACAGGAAGGCTATAAAGATCCAGTCCGACAACTGCACAGTAGTAGCCTACTTGAACAAACAAGGTGGTCCCAGAAGTAGTCTAGATTCAGAGAATAGCCAGATGGTCACATTTCACAAAGTTCATGTAAGAGGTGTGGACAATTCTCCGACTATGAGGTTTTAGGTAGGTCTCTCTTTTCAGCTACTCTGAAGGTTCATGCCACTTTTTTAAGCAAATTTCTGAATTGGCATCTAGCATTTCACCCTAGGGTAAGCATTTTGTGAAAGTGCTCTGTGGAATCAGACCCAGAAAAAAGATCTTACCTTCATCTAACCCAAATATACAGTTATCCGGGCCTAATTAAGACATAGACACCATTCAAACATTTGTATAAAGTTCCACTTACATTTCTTATACCTAAAACAGTTATTTTAGTGGCTATCACATGTGAGCTAAATTGCAGGCTCTTTCTATTAAGGAGTCTTACCTTGAGAACAGTGTTGTCCCACGTCTACCTCTGATGCAGAAATAACTGGACCTTTATAGATGTCTTTACATATATTTAGACAGAAGAGAAGCTTTCAGGAAACCTTGTAACCTGTGGCGTGTGCATGATCTAGGAAAGGACAAAAAGTTTCCAGAGCCTTGAAATGTAACCTCCTCCGGGTTAGAAAGCCCATTTTATTTGGGTGTCTCTTGGGCAGAGGCAGACAATGTCTCTGTGGGGAAATCTGCTAAGCTGTGGTATGAAAAAACATTCACACTTTTACTAAACATTATAGGCTGGATGTAGCCATTTTGCAGAAGTGTTCTTTAGGCTGTAGTTTTATAGTCCCTCCTGTATGAGCTTTGCTACCACTACTCCTCTGTGTGCTATTAGGATATTACAAATGCAATATGGGACAGTTTTCATGCGCGTTTACACTCTGCTACTGACGGTTGTTGCATTATTTCTGCAAACTTGGGGATTTTGTTCCATCTAACTCGAGTACAACCTGTGTTATACTACAGGGTTTAGAGGTTTCATTTTGCATTAGCTTGATAGGCTCCATGGTTGTATAATATGCCCTAATGTGATTGATATAAATGTGATTTGAAGGAAGTCCCATAAGTGGAGCAGGTAGCAGTGATGCTGCGGGCAGGAGTTGTATTCTTGACTTTTTTGCTTCTGTTATTTCTCTGTCACATACAACAAAGCTATTTTACCCTAACAATTTACAAGTGACTGTTGTCATGGCCTTTACCCGCGGACTGGTTGATGACTAAACTCTTGCCCCACACTTTACTGTGGGATTATTGTTTTGTTTTTTACTTCTATTTTGGTTCCTTTACTGTTCCATATTTTCCCCCCTCCAGTCCTCTCCATTTCCTATTCTAAGGGTGGAACTGACTATACAACACTCTTATATTGCTATACAAGTACAGAAACTATGACAAGATGCAGCTTGATGCTGAAGAGTCTGTTCATGGAAACTCACATTATTATACTGCTAGTAACAGCTACACGTTCCTAACAGTAAAATGGGCCTACAAATTCTCTCAATTAATGCTAGAGGCTTAAACTCGCCGCATAAGAGGCGGAAGCTATTTCATGAAGCTGTTAAATCTTAATCTATATTGGTTTTTGTGCAGGAAATGCATTTTGTAACAGATACAATTCCAAAGCTCCATTCAAAGTATTTTACCACATCCTTCTACTCCACAGCCCATACTAAGAGAGCAGGAATATTACTATACAATTCTCTAGCGACTACAAAGCACTATAATAAAAATGATCCCAAGGTGCAATTCATCATAGCCATCCTTACCATCAATAACCAACTGTATACGATAATTGATGTATATGCCCCTAATTCCAGTTCAGTTTTTGAACAGAAATAGATTCATCCGCACACCCCATAACTCAATATTTAAGAAACGCTGCTTAATATCGGTAAACTCTTTACAGAAATTATCCAGAAATTTTAATTCCTGTAAGTGTGGTATGTCCTGCATCCACTTGTAAGAGACCTTTTTTTTGCAAATGCATACAACCTACTTTGAACTTATTCCTTTTAGATAAGAGGTCATTACAAGTCACTGGAGAATTAATGACTACTTCTTATCTAAACTGTCCACCTGTGATTTTGTAGTTTCATCAAAATGACTCATGTGATATTTCAGCTGTAACCCTGTGAGAGACTCATAAGGTGGCTATCTCATTGTCCTCGCATTTCACCTTAAGAAAAAAGAGAAGAATGAGTGGTGTCACTCACTCAGATCTAGAACCCCAACACAAGATGAGAGCTACACGTTCTCGTACTAAACAAATTAAGATTAGAGGACATTCAGTCTCATCATCACGCATACCTTATGTTACAAAAATGAAAGCAAAATGTCTACACACAAGGAATTAAAGCAGGAGCACTATTAGAGAAAAGAAAAATGCAGGATGAATCCGCCATTCCCTACATAGCTTCCAATCTGGTTTCAAGATACTTAACTCGGCCCAAATTCCTGATACATTTGTAGAATACTGCTCTACTTTTTATAACTTAAAAGATGATCATTCAACTCACCAACTGACCCAAGAAGAAATGAATACCTTCCTGCCAGCTGCCTATTGTCATATTTTGTAATGTCAATATTGTTCATCAATCCTTGATGGTGAAGTTTATGTATATTTAGAGATGCAAAAAAAAAATATGGCATGGATGATGCTTTACAGTTTTATACATTATGCTGCATCAGTAAAGAAATAATGAAATCACAAATTAATGAAAAGAGGCAGTTTAAATACTGTTTTTTATTTCCTGTTCTAAGGTGGGTGGCTGATGAATGGGGGCCATGCAGCAAATCTTGTGGCAAACTTGGTATACAGACCAGGGTAGTTCAATGTGTACAGCACTTGCCGAATGGAACAAACAGAACTGTTCATACCAAATACTGTACAGCGGAACGGCCAGAACCAAGGCGTCCTTGTAACCGCACACCCTGTCCAGCACTGTGGAGGACGGGGGCTTGGTCACAGGTGAGTCTTATCATATCAGGTATACCAGGAAAGTAAGATATACAGTGAAGGAAAACATTATGTGATCCCCTGCTGATTTATTTGAACAGTGAGATACAGAATAACAACAACAAAATCCAGATATAAGTTATACATTGATTTGCATATTTGATCCCCTATCAATCAGCAAGATGCCTGGCTCCCACGTGTCTTTTATACAGGTAACGAGCTAAGATTAGGAGCACTCTCTTACCTGTATAAAACACCTTCACAAGTGGGTGAGTCTCAAACGTACAAAGTAAAATATTATACAGTACCCACAGATCCTGCCGCTCCCGCAGATCAACACTCCTCACAAGTGTTAAAACATACGATATATAGATGAACGGGGCGCATAGATATGTGGGAAAAAATAAAAATAAAAACGAATATAGTGTAATAAGTTCAGGACAAAAAACAGAATGAGTGATATAAATTGCACTCACAAGTGTACTGAGAAGTAATCGCTCGTCATAAATCCAGACTATATTCTGTCCTGGAATTGCTGCATGAACAATAGGAAACGAAAAATGGTGCAATAAAATAGATATTGGTTTAATAAATATAGATTAAAAACTTACAAACGAGTAAGCGTAACGGGTAGGTTACGCATAAAAGCAGTTTCTTTCACAAAGAGTGTTCATCAAGTCCTGATTCCAAATTTATAAAATAAGAACATCTGAATGATTCAGAGTAGAACTGGGTGAAAGTGTTGTGGTCAGATGAGACCAATATAGAGCTATTTGGCATCAACTCACTGTGTTTGGAGGACGAGGAATGCTGCCTATGACCTCAAGAACACCATTCCCACTGTCAAACATGGAGGTGGAAACATTATGCTGTGGGGGACAGGACAACTTCACCGCATCAAAGGGACGATGGATGGGGCCACGTACTGTCAAATCCTGGGTGAGAATCCAGGGCATTGAAAATGGGCCATGGATGGGTATTCCAGCATGACAATGACCCAAAACACATGGTCAGTGCAACAAAGGAGTGGCTCAAGAAGAAGCACATTAAGGTCCTGGAGTGTCCTAGCCAGTCTCCAGACCTTAATCCCATAGACAATATGTAGAGGGAGCTGAAGGTTTGAGTTCCCAAACATCTGCCTCAAAACCTTAATGACCTGGAGAGTACTAAGTCATGTTTTGCAAAGGGGTCAAATACTTATTTCACTGACTAAAATGCAAATCACTTTATAACTTTTAGTCTATATGTAGGAATACATAATGAATTACATTTTCTTTAGTTATAGAAATGCTGTACTAAGATGAATCATGATGAATCTCATAGCAGAGAAATCCCAACTATTTTTCCTCTCTTCTCTGAGCCAAACAGAAGCTGAGTTAGGAAGCTATCATACATTTATTTGGGGCACTTTCTTCCTTTATATATTTATATACATGAGTTAGTCAGATAATCATCTGAATAATCATTTAGTTAAATACATGGTCTACTTACTTCAAAAGACAGTATACAGGAAATTAGAATTCAACACTTACAGGTCCCAGAAGGATAATAATCCTTAATAAAAATAGACTTTATTAAAACAAAACAAAAAAAGAATGTGTAGAAATTGAAATACCTATGTAAACTTTCAGAACCTTAACTGTTCTGCCATTTATTGCAAAAATGCCCTGCATTTTAGACAAAGCCTGACATGAGTAACACGGGGAAAAAGGAGCAATATGAAAGAAAAGTGGAATTTTGACTTTTTAACATGTCAGAGGGCAACTATTAAAATACTTTGGCAATTATAGCCTTTGTGGAACGGGTATAAGCAGTGCAGACATTTTTTAAATTTCTGTTTTCTTTGATAACCTAATTTATGGAACTGGTGATTTATCTGTTATGAATTGGTAAGAAAGCAGTGGATTGTAAAATATATTCTGCACTTGCATAATACTAACTATTATAAATAATATATTATATTATAAATATAGTATTATAAATATTATAAATACATAATATAATAAAATGTATTTTGCACTTGCTCTACACTTTCTCTCAAGTGACGTAGTTCTCTATTTCATCTTGTGTGGCTTTTACAGTGCTCATCTAGCTGTGGAGAAGGTATTCAGCAGCGCCAAGTGGTGTGCAAGGCAAGTGATAATGTCATTGGACAATGTGATGGAGACAAGCCAGAAACCATTCAGGTGTGCAAGATGGCTTCTTGTCCAGGTAAAATATTAGAGACATAGAATATGATGGCAGACAAAAACCAAACAGTCTGCCCATTTTCCAGGTACAAAGAATTTAATCATTGTATTATTTGTCATATTTTACGAGAGCTATTTATTTATTGCTTTAACCTACACATTTATTTACAACATTTTACCGTATTTGCTTGATTGACAAGGTTTTTTTCAAAGCAAATGCTCTGAGAAATAACCATTGTCTTATTAAAGACACCTTATTGTCACCTTCTAATCAGACCTGACTACAAGATTAAGATCCCGATCCTCTGCAGCGCTGCAGGGAACCTGGATCCTCCTCTCCAGCAGCCAGTGGAGGTCTGTGTGATGAGCGCAGACAACCTCCGCTGCTGTCGGTACTTCTGCCGGGGCTTCTATGACGGAGTGGAGGTTGTCTGCTCGCATCGCACAGACCTGCACCAGCTGCCACCACAATACACCAAGGAATCTGCAGCACGGGGAGAAGTCTAGGGAAGCAGTGGTAAGTCAGGAGAGGGTAAGAGTGACATATGGGGGGGTATAAGGGCTTTCTGGAGGCAAAGTGGCATATAGGGGGTTACAAAGAATATCAGGGAGGCTGACTGGCATATAGGGGGTTAAAAGGAAAATTGCTTTTAAGCAACCTGTAAAATTTCTGCATGGATAATTCTACTTGTTTTTCATTACTACTATTAGTTTGTCATTTTAAAGACATACTGTAGGTAAAACTGTACAACACTGTATAATAGGATGTAGAGAATATATTTTTAGACTACTTTAAAGAGCATTACAACAAAATGTAAGTAAATGAGGTACCGTTTGGGGTATAAATAGGTTCATCCATGAACTTAAATATTGAAAAATTCAATGGAAATAAAAATGGAAAGGCACATATATAATGAAGCTTCTTCTGAAACTTCACTAAAGTGTTTTCTAGTTCAGATATCGAGACCAAAGGGGCTCTAGGGATGGATAAGACAGCCTGCCAGAGGTAATCAGTAATGGCATAGGAGTAAAAGCCTTTTCATTCTTAACAACTGTAAGCAACATAATGTGTAGTGGTTTTCCAGTCCTGACAATGCTTACAGACTGTATTTTCCATTCACATTTCTTATTTATCAAACTGCACAAGAAACGAGTAGTATATTGGCTATTTCCACAGTACATGACACTGTCCACTATAATCAGCAGGATAAGGTCAATCAGATTCATCTGTAGAAATATTACATTTGGAGCACTAGATGCTACTCCTTTCCGTGGATCCCGCGATTTGTCCAGATACTCTGTGTGTCTCCTCTTCTGTTGCTAAATTGTACCATGTTACTTCTTCATTTTCAGGAAAATCTCAAGGGCTCCCAATACACGCAGAAGATCTTGATTCTATAACCCCAAAGGTACCTTGGGTTCCTCCACCAAAAAATCCTGTCAACAAGATTTCTTCAAGTACGTTTTACTTAAATCCACTTTTTTTTGTAAACATGGGAAGTGCGCATATAGCTAGGTAGCTGTCTAAGGTGATTAGCTGGTATTGGTAGTAAATAGTAATATTTGTGTATGTGCAGACATGAATGCATACATATATAATGTTATTGGGGATATTTTTTATGATCTCCATATTTATTTTTAGTGTACTCCAAAAAGCTATTTTTCCAATACCCCCAAAACTTGAGAAAGCTTGTTTAAGAACAACCGATAAGCAGGGATGTCTTAAATATTGAATGGACCCTGGGCAATGGTACACCACAACTCCCATCATTATATAGTTAACCAGACAAAGACAGCGGTGCAGTATAACTCATATCATTATATAGTGATCCAGACAATGAGGTTGGTACAGGATGATTCCAATCATTATATAGCAAGCAAGATACGGACAGTACAGCATAAATCCCGCCACTATATACTGACCCAGGCACTGATGTTGGTACGCCATATCTCCTATCACTATATAGTGAGACATTGATGGTGGTACAGCATAACTGCCATTTCCCATCATCATCAAATAGCTTGCATTTTGTTGCTTTTTCATTTTCGCTCACTCTTACATTTTCTCACACTCTTACTCAGGTTCTTACAATTTCATTCCCTCTCACTCTTACTCAATCGTTCTCTCTGTCAATGTCTGCTTTTTCCGCAAACCTTCTTCTCTTGTCTCTTCTTTCTGCTTTAGTTATGGTTTCTCTCTTCTTTCCGGGTGCTGTCAACCCTATCAGCCAGCACACCCTCACGCTCATAACACTAAACACACACCTAATGCCCATCACATCCAGTCACCACACCTCACACCCATCTTCTATTTCCTTTTATTTCACTCTCATTGTTGTTTTTTGACCCCTCTTTCTTCTGTCTCTCCATCTCTGTTTTTCTCTGTCCCCATCATATATTGACTTTATTCTCTTGCATTCTTCTCTTTCCCTAGTTTTTCATTTCTTCCTTTCCTTATATTCTGTCCCTCTTAATTTTCACTTCTTTTCATTTTCAACTACCTCTTTCATCTCTACCTTCTTCCTCTCTCTTTATTTTCTTTTCTCCATTTGTTCATCCCTTTACTTTCCTTCTTCTTCACAACTCCCTCATACCTACTGTACCTCACTCTCATTACTCCCATCATACCTCACTCTCATTACTCCCATCACGCCTCACCCCAATCATACCTCATCCCAATCGCACATACCTCTCCTATGTCACCCAACCATTGCATCTAATAACCATTACACCTAGCCATTACACATCACACCACACTTCTGTTATACCCAGCCATCACACATCAGGCCTATCATACCCAGCTATTACACATCACACATTACACCTCACTCTCATCACACCCGGCCATCACACACACACACAGTCCCTCCTCCTCCTTCCAGAGGAAGCAGGAATGAAAAGCAAGGGCCATGTCAAAACAGAGGCACTTGGGGGAGTGTCTAGGAGAATGAGAGATGTGTTAGATGGCAAGGTAGTCTCTCACCTATCTCTCTATTGGTGCTTGTTGCTGAAGAGGAAGCTCCACAAAAAAATACAGGCTTCAAAGGGCTGATTACGGGGCTGGTGGTAGCGGCAACCCTAGTTGTTGTGGGCTCAAGCGGCAGCTGGTTTGTGCCACAACAAATGACTGGACCCGGGGCAGCTGCCCCTTTTGCTCGTGTTAAAGATGGCCCTGCAGATAAAAAAGAGATAGGTCCCAGGAGCCTAGTTGAGGCAAGGAGCAGATACCCATTTTACCTTAGACTACATGCAACAGAGACAGAAGGAAAATAATATCACAGCAGTCCAAGTATGTAAGTTAAATTTCGGTGAGTGCATTTACAAAGCTTGTTAAAAAAACAAAGAAAGTAGAGAGAAGGTTTCTCTGTCCACATCCTCAGCATATTGTTGCATCCTGACATCATTCTGTGCCTGCAACTCACCTGCCGTCTGTTAGACAGCTACAGAAAACAATGTGCATCTAAGTAAATCTAAATTGTTTCTTGAACATTCCCCAGAGCAAGTGAAAAATAACTTTTGCTTCTATGAGAGAGAAGCCATTGTTTTGATTGAGATGAAAATGTTTTCTTTCAAAGTAGAGTGAAATTAACATTTCAACCTACATAAATCTACATAATTTATTCAAGATTTGTTTTTGCTGACTATTGTTCATGGGCTATATTTAAGCAAAGCCATGACTAGGGTTCTCAGGATCAGAGTTCCTGCCCTGCACTGAAGTCACAACTGCTTTTGGAATAAAAAATAAGCAAAATGAGGTGCAGGGGCATTGTTGTTGGGAAACTCAAGCCCATTAAAACATTGGGGCTTATTCATTAAAAAGGAAATTGGCAGGAGAGATGCAATTTCATCTGCCTGCCTTTGATGACACCCCTATGGCCTGCTCTAAGAGAAGCTTGGATGATTCTATATTAATCTAGACCACTTATTGAACTATGTATTATATTATTGAAGATAAACTTCTCTAATGAATTGAAAGAGTTAAAATAGAACTGCCAACCCCCTCTTAAGTGAATAAACACATGTTTTATTAATGATTAGTGATATTTTTAATAATATATATAATAATTTTTATGTACTTGTAATTTCATTGTGCATATAACGATATAGATTATATGTTATAGCATTAATAGTGAGAATATCCAGAGTGATGGTGTAACCAAATGTTTATATATTTTCTTCTGCAGAAGATTTATGCCATGGAGACAAATCCATATTTTGTCAGATGGAAGTCCTAGCTCGGTATTGTTCTATACCTGGATACCATAAGCTGTGTTGTGAGTCTTGCGGGAAAAAAATTGCACCTACTAGCCTAACTCCAAGTTCAGAGCATGCTGCGTTAGAATTCAGGGAAGTTGAAGGTGCAGCCCTGCCAAGTCCCATTCCAACTACAACTGTCAGCAGGTTGACTGAGGCTTCAATAGACAATACTCCAGTAGACCCTCAGTTGCCTGTTCCAGAAACTCAACACAACACGAAAGCAACCAATGATACTCCAGGAGGTGATTCCACCTTACATACTTCAGGCAATAATACTTTCTCCACAGATTTAGGAAAACGGAGATTAACAGAAAATCACAGTCAACATGGAGGAAACCCTGCTACACAACTGGGTAAAACAGTTAATAAACAAAACAAGGCCAGCCCTTTGCTACCTTCTGAAAGTGTCCAAGATGTACAAACTGGTTCCAGTGAGAAAATCACCTCCTTGGCAACATGAGTCACTGCTTTTAAGAAACGTTGAACAGCTTCATTTGGAATAGACAGTTTTCAAACAAAATAGCAAAGAAATAGGCTCTTTTGCAATTTGCCTGTAGCACTTTTTTTAAAGAAATGACTGAAGTTTGTATGCTGAAAATAAATATGAATCCTCTGGGCATTATGACAATACAGCCCAGTGATTTTTACCTCATAGTGCAAAGTAAATTGCACTTTATGTTGTTGTAAGGGTGCTATCAACTGGATTTAGAGCAAAAAAATTAGAAAATACTTGTACATCTCACCTCAGTTCTCCTGACCAGCCGGTGCATAATGTGTTCTAAAAAAGAAAAGAAAAAGAAAAACAAGACTATGAAGAACGTGTATCATGGTGCTTTCTTGCGTTAATAGATTTAAAATAGCCAATTCTAGATAAGTGGTGCTGTATTTTTTACTGATTGGTTGTGTGTACCTCAGTGAAGTTCGGTAATTTGCCGTGAACTGCAGTTTCTGATTTTCAACTTCTCCAAGTCTCCATGATAAGCAGACCATTGGTTTGTTCTATTAGCCCTGTGCTAATGACCACAATCTACTGTAGTTAATATAGTAGCCTTAAACTTATGTTGCTGAAGAGATCAACTGAACCTAATTGTAAAATAAAACCAAAGGTCTTTTCATATCATGATATTGGCAATACAATATATATATTTACTGATGTTACTATGTTCAACTACATGACGTATTTGCTCGAATATAAGGCTTTTTTCAGAAAACCTCTCAAATAGACTATAAGAGTAAGATCCAGATCCACCACAGGACATCTGCATGATGCACGCAAACAACCTCCGCTCTGTCATAAAAGCCCTGGCCAGAAGTGCCCAGCAGCAGCAGAGGTTGTCTATGTGCATCACGCAGACGTCCACCAGCTGCCCCACCAGACAGGGAGTCTTGAGCACGGTGGGGGCAAGTCCGGAGATGCATTGTCAAGTCTAGGATGTGCATAACTGGGGAGCAGATTGGCAAATAATAGGAAATAAAAACAAGAAATTCATTTTTCTCAAATATAGTTTTTACTAAATATGAAAAAATAGTTTGCATCTGAATTTTTATTTACTAGTAAAACTTTTTTCCTATAGGGTTGTCTTATATCCAGGCTTTTTCTTTTTTCCTAAATAATATTAAAATTTGGGGTGACCGTCTTTTAATCGAGCAAATACAGTAATGATATTTAACAAGAAAAGCTATGCAGTCAAGAAGTATTTGCAGGACTATCTATAGGGACCTTGATTCTAAAACAGGGAACATGTTTAACAGTAATAGTCTACTGCTTTAAATCTGTGTCACATGTTTAAAACATAGAAATGATGGATTTACATACACTGGTACATAACTGTTGCCATGCAGATCAGCCAAAATTAAGCTACTCTAAAGTTTCAGAGCAGGAACACACATATGGAAACACATGTGCATACCTTTCCGGCAAAAACAGATTTTGGTGTTTTTATTAAAAAAACAACTACATAGTACCAATTGTCAAAAAGTGCTTCTTTTTTATTGTATTTTGGGTTTTTTTCCATTTCAGCATCAGTTTATGAAAATACAGCAATTATTAAAAAAAAGAGAACCGTAAGCGCCTGACACCTTACTTTTTGGCTTTGCACAAAAGTAAACATGGTTTTGTTGAGCAACTAAAATCATGCCAAGTAGGTAGTCCTCTTATTTCAATTAGCCTAGAGCAAGTCCTCTATGGACTTGGCATTTCAACTCAACATTTTCGTACACTTTGGACCCGGCTGAATCTAACACAATTTTTAAATGCTGAGTGCATCTGAGTCACCATGGAACATCTTACTGTTAAGTTTGCTGTAAGGTTGGTAGTAAGAACTGGCAGGTAGTCAGCTTTCATCACCAAGAACAGTGACTTTACTGACACTTAAGATGTTCATATTGCTAAATCTCGGCCCACGATTGTAATATCTTGCTGTTATGAATTGGGATTGGCAAGTGTTACGTTTCAGTACATAATGTTTTTGTTGTCTGTTAAGACAGGTATTTTTAAACAGAGTAGTTCATTGATTTGCTAATCTATCTATGGGACCTTGAAAAGCAGTGCATGGTAAAGTACATCTACAGAAAATGATCCTAATACGATACAGTAAGTCTTTCTTACTTGTAAAGTCAGCTTGGATCAGAAAAAAATATACAGAGATTAAAGACCTCTCCATGAAATTCCAGATAAAAATGGGTTTATGTATAAAAAGTCATTCTTGTGCAGTGCTTGAAGTGGTCTTATAACTATAGCAAAGGAATAGAACATTAGTTACTTAAAAAGAGCACTGTTCAAAGTTTACATCAGAATCACCTCTTATACGGTGCCCTCCACTAATATTGGCACACTTATATATATATCTCTAATGATGCTGTGAAAAATGTCTTTATTGTTTAACCCCTAGATCTTTTCTTCAGAAATACTCTACTCTCATGGATATCAAACAATTGCACAACACAGGTTTATAAAAAAAATAATTGTGGAAAATACGCGTGTGGCACAATTATTGGCACCCTTTTAGTCAATACTTTGTGCCACCTCCCTTTACCAAGATAACAGCTCTGAGTAACCTCCTTCAATGCCTGATGAGGTTGGAGAATGCACAGCAAGGGATCTGACCATTCCTCCATAAAGAATCTCTCCAAATCCTTCAAATTTTGAGATCACCCATAATCTGTACTCTTTTACCCAACAATTTTCTATGGGGTTCTGCGGGGACTGGGGTGGTCACGGTGGCACCTTGATTTTGTGGTCAGATTTTTGATTAGGCAATTATTTGATGTCCATGTGTGTTTTTTTGAAGAAAAGATTAAATGGTTAAACGATAAAGATTTTTTACAGCATTCTTTGCTCATGTTAACCAAGGTGCCAATATTAGTAGGGGGCACTGTACATAGTCTAAACTGCTGATTTGAAATAACTGATCATAGTTATTACTTGTATGTGTGTGTAAATTAATTTTGGTATATTAAACATGGTCATTCTCACTACCTCTAATTTAAGGTATTGATAAATTACCAATGGTTACTTTGTACGCTGGTTTCCATGCTGGGGTTTTTTTGGTTTAAAAATTAAAGATCTCTAACTGTTATGGTAAGTAGCATGAATTCTTCACATGCTTTTCTCCACATCATACATATAGTCCTATGAGGGCATTAGTGCAGACCATGATCCAAGTTCCTTGCAATAGTTTAGGTTTTTTTATGTCTTGTGGTTGTTTTTTAATGTGCAATATCAAAATGCCCCTATAGATCATCTTAATGAGCCCACACATTGGAGTTACCACTTAATGGTGTCAGACGGCGTGTATTTTAGCCCACCCTCTCAAAAAGTATAAACAAATGTTTAATTGCAACGTGTTCTTTCAAACATAATGTAAGCACTATTCTCAAACCACAAATACGGTAGTTTAATTCTGGTAAGCATGACATGTGGGCTATTGTATCTACAGTCCTATTCTGCTATTGAGACAAATCAAAGTACCTCATGTAAAATATACAACAGGGATATCTCTTGCAACTAAAAAGATATTGAACAGTGCATGTAAATATGACATAAGCAAACAACTTATGTAACAGGTTGTGCATTGGCACCGTTTTCTCTGCCACATCTGCATGAAATGCAGAAATGAGCAGAAGAATAACTATAACAGGGCTACTATTACCGTGAAGTCACAGGTACCTAGCGATTCAAGCTTACTTATTCCATTTTTTTCTTCCACTGTATATAATTAAGTTGGAAATGTTTTAAATATGATATCTCAAGAGTCGAGCAAGGAGTAGGCAATAGCATCTGGCCTGCCACCAATTACCAATCCGGCTTTTAGATGTTTGTTGGTTTGTCATGTGACTTTTAGTGCTGTGTACTTAAAAAAGGCTACTGCAAGACAAGTGTATTTTGACAACTTCTTTGTTTTGGAATCCTTTGAGATCAATGCAAATAAACCATAAAAAAACTGCATGGGAACCCATGAAATTTTTAGGTGACATGGTTTCCTCACCCCTGGGTTAAATCATAGACTTTGTGTTTGTTTTTGAAAAATGTATACCTTTTCATGCTATGGTATTTTAGCAAGATGTTTTTGGCATATAAACTCTAAATTCTCTATTAGAACTAAAATTTCTCTTTTTAAAAAGTAGCTTTAACTACCGTAACTGCCGGTGAAAAAAAAAGGCTCATTAAAAATCTTGAGGAAATATTCATTCAATGTACTCATCATATAACTCATTCCTTGCATTAGCCAAGTCCAGTGTTATGGATTGTATAGTTTTGTACATATAAAATTCAGAGTTTTTAATTTGTTATATTTATTAATTTTGATTTTTCAAGTAAAAAAAATCATGTTTTGCTATTGTAAAAAAAAAAAGCTGAAAAAAATGTATCCTATGAAGAATGGAATTGATTTCTGTTTATTACTATTGTTGCTATAAGAATTTTATGTTGGTATTCTTGCTATTAAAAAGTGAATACACCTCATTTCTGGCACATCCCTTAATCATCCCAAATAAAGAATTAGTCAGGTGTTATTGAAGAGTTTTATTTCATCTTTATTTTTCTACAATAAAAAGCAGTTCGCTTGCTTGTTTGTTAATACAGACAGACAATTAAGGGGAAATAAATATAATTACATCTCTGTTCACATTTGATGAGCTGAGCCATAGGCTTTCATATGCTGTTCATACATACTGTTCTGCGCAACATACATTTAAGTAAAGCAAAGCAGTGCAATGATCTCATTTGACAGGAGGAGGAGCCCCTGACTGAAATTCCTGTCAATCTATATAATAATGTTCAACGTCTGTGAATATTTCTGATGGTGCAGTTTTTCATCTACCAGCAGTATGTATGGCAGCATTGTATAGTGTATTCATTTATTTTATAAAAAGACAAATAAATTAAGGTTAAAGGACCGCTCCACCCCTTCCCATCCACTCCTATCCGTGGCTCCCTGATGCACCCAGGCTCTTCTATCACATCGACACTAAAAGTTTTTAAGAAATATATGACTCAGGGTCGCCTGACCTCGTCCCCCTTTAGCGGATAACCCTGCTTTTCAACCAGGCTGCATATTGTCCAGGGCTAGGAAGATATCCCCCCTGCCCTCCGGTAGATAACCCCCTGCCTATGCAAGCACATTGTGTCTTGATGTCATGATACCTTGAAATGTCAATAAACAGAGTAATGTAAAAAGGACCACTCCAGGCCTATGTTCATTTAAAATGGAGCTCATTGTGCATGGTCTGACTGCAACTAAGTGAAAAAGACAAAATGATAATAAATATATACAGTGATGCACGAACACTATAGACCACTAAAATAGTGATCTATATACCTTAGCAAAAACATGGGTTAAAGTGGTATGGACCTAAATAGAGATTGATGGCTTTAATAATGCATGTGCCAACTCAATAAGGCTAACCAATAACCCTTATAGATCAACCACAATGTCAATTATTATTAAGGAACCATTTATTCTGACTAGTGGGGCTTGTCACGAATTAATATACTCAGACAAGGTTCCTTCCTTTGATTTCTTAAGCCGTGGATACTTCACCGACTGCTGCCTGTGACTACAAAATGAGCTTCTTACTGGCTGATCCTGCCATCATTGCCTTTGCAAATACTCAGGAGAGGTACCCCATACACCAAGTGGGTCCCCATCTAGGAGCCTAAATAACCCATCCAACTGTATTCATGCTTTGTAGTGCAGACATATACATAATTTAGACTGCAGCAAGTGGGGACCCCCTTGCCACCCTGGCAACTGCTCCATTTGCCCCATTGTTAAGCCGCCCCACCTGTCATTTCAGGTTATGAAACTGTCAGTGGCTAAATGATCTGACGCTGGCTTCCTAAGCCTGGGATTATGGGTTCAAATCTCATCTGGGGTGGTTTCTTTAAGTGTTGTTTTAAATTAAAATATAAGAGAGAAAGTGCTCCCCTGGGCAAGGTCAGAAGAGGTTACTGTGACCATGGTAGAGGTGTACATCAAGTCGTGGCGATTAGCTTATTTTAAAAAAATACAAGCGCATTCAATTGAGAAATATTACAAGTGGTCATACTTTAAACCCTTTGTGACAATGGCTGTTTTAACATTTCTGTGGTACTCGTGTTTAGCTGTAATTTTCTTCTTTTTTGCTCATTTACTGAAGCCACACAAGTTATATATTTTTAAAGTTTTTCTTTAGACGCCACTATTTTGATTGTATCATATCATTTACTATAACAAAAAGTATAGAATATAGTGGAAAAATTGATAAAAAAAGGACTTTCTGACTTTTACTTGAAAAGTCTTTTTGCTCATCTACAAAAGCTAATGAAAAAACCTGCTTAATAGATTCTACTGTTTAGGAATATCCAATATTATTTTCCTTTTTTTGCACGTTATAGGGCAATAAATAGCATATTTCAAATATGGTCATTGTGCCCCTGTGTCTTATTTGGGACATAAGCATCTTTTTTGTACAGTGATACCCCCCTGGGTTTGTCGGGTTGTTTTTTTTTGGGGGGGTGGGATAGGCCACATTTGGGGCATGCACAGTTCAGTTTCTCAACTTGAATTTTCAAAGTTATGTCCAGTGTCCTATTTAGGACATTTTAAAGCTGGTCAATTCAATTTACCCTATCAAACCTTATATGTTTGAAAACTAGACATCCCAGGGTATTTCAAATGCTAGTATTTTCCATGCACTAATTCTACTACCAGCCTTAGTCAAAGTTTATAGTAGTCATTTTGTTGTGGTTTTTTCTCCACACACTTTGTACTTTTGGTATTAATTTACCTCTTATCTAGGTATGTCACTGTCAAACAAGACCCCAATATGTGTTCAGCAGCATCTCCTAAGTACAGTGATACCCCCATGGGTGTGTATAAAAAGGCCATATTTGGAATGTGTGCATTTTTTTAAATTGGAATATTGACATTTGGTCATCCTTCTCCATTTTTGGACTTGCTCATAAAAAATACCTTTTTATATACCGTACATATAATATATACCGTATATTCCGGCGTATAAGACGACTGGACGTATAAGACGACCCCCAACTTTTACAGTCCAAATATAGAGTTTGGACTATACTCGCCGTATAAGACTACCCCTCTACCCAGCGTACAACAACCAGCCAATCTCGGCAAGCAATGTACCTTACCAGTGATTTGCTGGTTGATTTGCTGACATATACATACATGCACTGCCCTTACACACACACACATATAA